>PISX010013662.1:0-55988 GCA_004024625.1 Mellivora capensis | reverse complement strand
TCCCTATGACCCTGCAATTGCGCTACTGGGTATTTACCCAAAGATACAGATGTGGTGAAAAGAAGGGCCATCTGTACTCCAGTGTTTATAGCAACAATGGCCACAGTCGCCAAACTGTGGAAAGAACCAAGATGCCCTTCCACAGACGAATGGATGAGGAAGATGTGGTCCATATACACTATGGAGTATGATGCCTCCATCAGAAAGGATGAATACGCAACTTTTGTAGCAACATGGACGGGACTGGAAGAGATTATGCTGAGTGAAATAAGTCAAGCAGAGAGAGTTAATTATCATATGGTTTCACTTATTTGTGGAGCATAATAAATAACATGGAGGACATGGGGAGATGGAGAGGAGAAGAGAGTTGAGGGAAACTGGAAGGGGAGGTAAACCATGAGAGACTATGGATTTTGAAAAACAGTGTTTGGGTTTTGAAGGGGCGGGGGCGTGGGAGGTTAGGGGTGCCTGGTGGTGGGTTTTAGGGAGGGCATGTATTGCATGGAGCACTGGGTGTGGTGCAAAAACAATGAATACTGTTACGCTGAAAGGAAATAAAAATTAATTAATTAAAAAAAAGATTCAACGAAGGGAAATGAGTGGAAGGAGGGAGATCACGTAGAAGGGCATCCAGTTGGGCTTCCAGTTGAGGTATGGTGATGGCTTGGACCAGGATGGTGACAGTGGAGCTGGTGAGAAGTGGTCAGATTCAGAGTATATTTTAAGTGAGCGCTAACAGTATTTCCTAATAGCCTGGGTATGGAATGTGCAAAAGTAGAGTCAAGGTTATCTCCCAGGTATTTTGTCTGAGCAGTTGGGACCTCATTGAACAAAGGAAGGCCATGGGGAGAGCAGGTCCTGATGAGTGTTTGTAGAGCTCAGTTTTGGAATGTAAATTTGAGACGGCATTTAGTGTGCTTTCATTAAATATTTGCTGGGCTAATCAGCAAAGTCACTGATCTCAACAATCACAGCCCTTCTTTTCACTGTACAGGTTACTCCTACACCTAGAACCCCTTCTGGCCCACCTCTGTTTGTCTTTGGGTTTGGGGAGGAGGAGTTGCCTGGCTTGTGCTTGGGGTCAGATGATTCTGGGGGTCAGATTATCCCATATACAGATGTGAACATAAGTCTTCTTTTTTTTTTTTTCAATCATAAGCTGAACCCCAGGTTCCTTCTATTGCCTCTAAGGTCTGTTGTGAGGGAAAGATGGGTTTGCTTCTCAAGGTGATCCCCCTTATGAAGATAGTGGGATTTAAGCTTCATATGTTTCTTTCTATCAGTTTCCCAGTCACCATTACATTTCACCATGCCAAATTTTGTTGACACCTCTCCATTGTTGATATACCCCATGTCATCTTTGCTGTTTTAGTTTGTGTTTTTTTATCCCTAAACCATCATTTTAGTGTTTTGTTTTTTTGAGGGAGTTGAGATAAATACACACATTCCTTCACAGTTCATAAACATTTCATTTACATATTCTTCCCAGATCTTTCTGTTTAAGATGAAGTCTATTTTTTCATGCAAATATACAAGTAAACACTAATTTTTTTCTTCAAGTAAACAAGTAGACATTAAAATATTGTATTTGTCAAAATGTTTGGAGTCGTGATGTTGCATTAATCGTGATGGGTTCTGTGCTCCTGGCTCATTATCTCCTCTCTTACTTTTAGAACAATCCTCATTTGTGAAATAGCATGAGCTCCTAGTATAGTCTCTGGAACACTTTGGATTCACGTTTGAATGTATGAATAAATTATAGAAGAATTGTCCATTGTTGAAGTTCTTATTCATTCTCAGGTTAAATCGCCAATATTTTACTGAACTGATATTTAAATGCATACCTGCTATACGTAAGGTGCTATGGAATACACAGTACTGATTTAGAAATAATTCTTGACCTCAGGACACTGTAAATGTTTTTTAATGCAGAGGGAAATTATATAAAATTAAGGAAGTTGACCGTAATAAAGGGTATAAAAATAAAATAATTTAGGGGGTCAAGGAAGTGAGGAATTTCATGGCAGGGAAAATTTGGGTTTGTTCATCAAAGCGGTGGTATTTGAGATGGGTCTTAAAGAATTGCTAGAGTACAATATGAGAAATGGAAATGGAGTCATTCTAAATGAGTAGACTAATAAGTGGGAAAGTGAGAGACCAGGGAATGTATTAGCTGATCCATATTGGCTTAGGTGGATTAGAGTGGTCAAGGAGGAATAAGGAATATGAAGTTGGAAAGAATTTGGAACAGGTGTTTTTGGTTACAGACCCTAGGAAAGAAGTGGGTGTTTTTCCTTAGGCGGACACAAAAGGTTAATCAATAGGAGATTGCTGTAATCAGACATTTTCTTTGGTAAGACTGTTTTAGAGGACTCGAAAGTTGATTGCATGCTGGCAAGAAGAAATATACATAATATTCCTCTGAGATTTGAGCTTCTGTTCTTATAAGGGCCTAGGTTCTATGTCCAGACAGAAGAGAATCAGAAAGAGAGGACAATTTGAGAAGTAAGATATTGAGAATTTTAAACATAGAACATTTAGAGTGAATTTCAAGTGGAAACATGCAGCAGGCATAGAAGCTAGAGCTTTGGAAGAAGGGGTTAAAAATAAGACCTGGCAATAATAATTAAAGACATATTGTGATCATTTCTCTGCCTTAACAAATTTGTTATATTGAAAATAGAGTGTTTAATAAAGTACCATCTACTTTAGATCATTTTTATTTATTATTGCAGGATGTTGATTTAAAAACAAGCACATTGTGGCTTTTAAATTTCTTTTTCCATGTTGAATAAATCATTGTGCAGTGACATCATTTTTACATTTAGTTCTCAAATGTAAGATGATTATGTAATATCTGTTTGTATTTCTGTGGGACTGTTATAAAATCATTAGTCATTTGAGCACTTTAAAAACTCAGTGCCATATTGAACAAATAATTGGAAGGAAAACATTTTTACTCAAGGATATCAAAATAGAAATTCCTCCAGATCTGTTCTCTCATACAAATTTGGTCACTTTATTTTCTTATCCTTAAACTGGTTGATGTATATTTTGGTACATACATTATGGTCAACATGATCCGTACTCTTTTTCTTCATGTAGGAAACTTAAGTGAGACTAAATTGAGACTCAGCAATGTCTTATTGCTTACATTTAAAATTAGGTCTTTAAAATATTTAAGATTATAAACATTACAAAGGCTAATAATAAATTTTAAAAGGAGATGTATACAAAACAAGTTCTCATTTTCTGTCTTCAGTTTTGCATCCCAGAAGTTAATATTCCTAATGCCATACTATGTATTCTCTTCAACTCATCTCTCTGTATAGAAAAAAAAAATTATATCTGTTTTTATTTTAATAATATAGGCTTATGTACACATATTAACCTGAAACTTTTTTAAACTGAAAACTTGTCATAAGCGTATTTCCTTATTAATGTTCGAGGAGAAGTAGATAGCCATAGATATCTGTACTTCACTATTTCTTCTCTTTGAGGAGTTTTTTAAGCACTATTAAAAAGATAGTGAGGAGACATATCTGGAAAGAAGTTGCTATGGCCGATGTCAAAAAGGTCTGTGTTCTCTAGGATTTTGATGGTTTCCTGTCTCACATTTAGGTCTTTCATCCATTTTGAATTTATTTTTGTGCATGGTCTAAGAAAGTGGTCTTGGTCTGGTTTCATTCTTTTGCCTCTTGCTGTACACACACACACACAAACACACACACACACACACACACACACACAGAAATATTATTCAGCCATAAAAAAGAATGAAATCTTGCCATTTACAATGATGTAGAGGGACCTAGAGAGTATTATGCTAAGCAAAATAAGTCAATCAGAGAAAGGCAAGCATCATATGATTTCACAGAACAAGCAAGCAAAGGGAAAAAAGAGAGAGAAACCAAGAAACAGACTCTTAACTATAGAGAACAAACTGATGGTTACCAGAGGGGAGGTGGGTGGGGGAGAAGGGAGAACAGGTGATGGGGGTTAAGGTGGGCACCTGTGACGAGCACGGGGTGATGCATGGAAGCACTGAATCACTGTATTGTACACCTGAAACTAATATCACACTGTATGTTAACTAACTGAAATTTGAATTAAAAACTTTAAAAATTTGAAAAAAAATTAAAAGATAAGAGGAAGCATTAAAGAATCACTGCACTATGTTTTAAGCAACATTAGTGAATCTGAACTTTTAAAAAAATTTTTATTTATTTATTTTGACAGAGAGAGATCACAAGTAGGCAGAGAGGCAGGCAGAGAGAGAGGGGGAAGCATGCTCCCCACTGAGCAGAGAGCCCGACTCAGGGCTCGATCCTAGGACCCTGAGACCACGACCTGAGCCTAAGGCAGAGTCCTCAACCCACTGAGCCACCCAGGCGCCCCAATCTGAACATTTTTTGTGCAAAGCTACTAGAATGTGATTCTAAGATCCTCAGTCATTGTTTCAAACCACACATGCTGAAACCATTCTGTGCTTTACTCTGGCGGGACCCCTTCAAATTTGAAGCAATATGATTGGGCAAGACTATTTTAAATTCTGTGTTCTTCTTTCCAGTTAGCTTGAGAAAGTATCAGTACTTATAAAGGTATTATACCCAGAGTTTGAGGGAAACACTACTATGTTTTATCTATTCGCAATCAGATCAGCGTTAAAAACTGTGCTGATACATTTGGCCAACCTCACAAGCTGGAGGTTTGTAGGCTCCTACAGGACTGGAGGGGATGTTATCACATCTGAGTATCTTTTACAATGTTTGCACTGAAAGAATGGGTTAGAGACATGAATATTTGGGAAGATATGTTTTCTTTTAGAATATGAGATTATATCAAGCCAGATGCACACTCAGGCATTTCAAGACTAACTTTTTCCTCTCTATTCTGATAGCTTCTTGGCTTAGGTCTTCTTTTTATAATTCGAGGGTTAGTTCACAATGAGGGAAACATCAGATGCATGGACACACAGATTGGTAGCTTGGAACTCTGTTGGGGTTCTTGCTTCCTATAAGCCACAAATTTTACTGCATAGAGGCTCTGGCCAGCATTAAATAGTATAGAGTGAAAATGATGGGTGGTTTTTACACATCATGCCATTTACTAATGGTATAATTATTAAGATATACTAGTTAACAAAACTTAATGATCTTGGAATGCAAATGAGATAAATATTAGAGTCACCATTATAAATGAAATAGCACTTTTTATAGTACAAATAATATTTAAATAATATCATATTTATAGTTTTTTTTTTACTTCGTTTCGTATTTTTAATCATACAGTAATGATTCCATTAGAAACACTGATTGCAAAAGAGTGTTTGGAAATTCCATGTCACATCAATTCCCAACCCTGAACCTTTATTAGATCATATATTTTTAGTATGTTTATGATTTGTGGTGAAGTGAGCAGTATCTACGTTTTTATTTTTGTGTTCTCTCTGGTTTCCAAGTTACCTTTCTTTTCTTTTTTTTTTTTTAAGATTTATTTAACAGAGAGATAGATCACAAGCAGTCAGAGAGGCAGACAGAGAGGGGGAAGCGGACTCTCCGCTGAGCAGAGAGCCCGACATGGGGCTCTATCCCAGGACTCTGAGACCATGACCCGAGCCGAAGGCAGAGGCTTAACCCACTTGAGCCACCCAGGCGCCCCTCCAAGCTACCTTTCTTGTTTGACTGTGAGTTCTTTACATTTCTCCATGGTGTCTTCTTTTCCTTTTATTTCCTCTTCTTATAGCATCCCAGTTTGACTTATACTAATTGGTTGACACAGTGAGCTCAAAGATCTTAGACTTGCTTTATGCAACCCATTCTCCATCACAGAGCCCCCAGGACCACATAGGACTTCAGCTCATGTTTTCCCTTAATTCTTATTGTTGTATGTCAATTCTGGTAATCTTCAACAAATAACTTTTCTTCCTCCTACACCATTTGACTTCTCATGCAACCCATTTTCCATGTTTGCCTTAGTGGGAACAGTGACTTGCCATAGTTAAGAACTATGTAGTCAGATAGACTTGGATCCAAACTCTATCTCGTCTTCTTACTAGTTGTATGATCTTGGGCAAGTTCATATTTTTCAGTCTCAATTATTCAGTTTCCCTTACTATGAAAGACAGGAATTGTTGTGAGATTTTGGAAATAAAGAAATTGCCACTGCCCTTGGTAAATTGTACTCAGTAAAACTTTGGTAGTTACAGGTTTGAGGAGTTAGCAATGGGAAGGGGGGTGCTAATTTCTGTAAAAATCAGGAAAGGACAAGATATTGTGTGATGAGAAAGGGATGTTTTAGGAAGTAGGACAGTTGAAAGAACTTTTATCATACAGTTAAAATAATAATGTGTATAAAGTTCTTGTCCTTAACCCTTAGATTTAGATGTGTTTTCAGAGTTCAAAATTTTGTGGATTTTAAAAGGTATGTATATTTCATATATTACATAAGATCTCTAGCAGGATATGGGGTAACATTCTTACACAAACAGATACATTTTTTTTAAGATTTTATTTTTAAGTAAAATCTGAGCAAGGAATCTAATGCCGGGCTCAGTCCCAGGACCCTGAGATCATGACATGAGCCAGAAGCAGATGCTTAACCTACTGAGCCACTCAGGTGCCCCAACAAATGGATACTTCTATAGAAAACACTTCTGTATGAATTTTTATACAAAGGTGTTAGCCTCCCATCATTACCCTCCCATAAAACTCAAGTCAGATTGTGCCACCAAATGAGTAATGAAAAAACTTACTTTTCACAAGGTTTGAATCTGATGAATATGGATGAGAGATTAGAGTTCTGAAAAATAAAAGGAGATTCTGCATTTCTTTATTGTGAGCCAAAATTATTCTCTCATTGCAGTGATGTGGATGTTTTCTACATTTCATAAACATGGGGCTGTGGATGCTTTTCTTACTTCCATAACCATACTCATTCCCTCCCAGGTACCCTTGCTAGTTCACTCCAGGTTATTTCTTCTGAGAATTAGGGGAGGGAATGAAATAGAACTCTTTCAGTAGGAGTTTCCTTGTCAGACATGGAAAATTCAGGTCACTTTGGGAAAATTTTTTTTCTTTATTCCTGGAACTTGTTAAGATGTGAAGTGTATAATAATATCTGGAGTGAAAAAGACATTAAAATCATTAGTCTCCATTTCTTCCTTTGTGGTTAAAAGCTGTGCCCTCTTAAATATTTTGATTCAAAAGGCATTTTGGCAATATTTGTTGTTAAATGTGATATACTAACAATTTAGACTATATGTCTTTTTTATATAGATATTTGTGGGCTTTTAGAGAAATGTATATTGTATTATTGACTGGTCGAAGTTGCTTTTTTCTTCCACTAATGAGGATCTATATAGATTTTTAGTTCATTCCTTCCTATTTGCTATTGATTTGAAGGACTTGCTATGAGAATGAAAATTGTTATTAAATCATAGTTTGGTAATACTTAACTATTACTCACAATTGATTCCAGTGGTTTTTGTTTGTTTGTTTGTTTGTTTGTTTTAGTGTCCTACTGAAACCAAAGCAACATTTGGGGTCCACCTTAAAATAGTAGGAGACTGGACAGGTATGTGGAACACAGAGTTTTAAGGTACATGCTTTGAAAATAATGGGTCATACAATAGTTTGCATGTGTTTAAGTAGTAGGACTACTAGCATATATAGAAATGTGTATATGTTCTCAAGCTGTTGTTTTCTTTCTTTGCATATACATTTTTGATAGTCATATTTTCTTCTTGAAGGATGCATTTTTAGAATTCAAATACCTTGGATATCAATAATTGTTAATGTATTGTTTGCTGTGTTTACAAATCATTGGTTTCTGCCTACTTGCCAAATGCACTGGCAATAGTGGGAAGAATGAAATGTGTTTTTTAGAAAATATGATTTTAAAATAAGTAGTTGATTTTACTCTCAAAATAATCAATACCTGGGATTGGGATTTCTATTGAGATTTAAATCTTCCAGTTCTTCCATGACCTTTTTGTGGTATTACCTATGTGTATAATATAACAACTCCATGGCATCTTTGGAATAGTGGTCATTTTTTTTTTAAGATTTTACTTGTTTATTTGACAGACAGAGATTGCAAGTAGGCAAGAGTGGCAGACAGGGAGAGAGAGGAGGAAGCAGGCTCTCCACGGAGCAGAGAGCCCAGGACCCTGGGATCATGACCTAAGTCAAAAGCAGAGGCTTTAACCCACTGAGCTACCCAGGTGCCCCTGGAATAGTGGTCATTTTTCATAGCAAATCTATCAGTGATGTGTTACTCATTTATTCAATAAAAACTTTTATATTATGTGTGACATGCATTGTATTAAGAGTTCTGAATAAATAAATGAAACATTGTTCATTCTCTTTTCCCCTGGTCCACTACAGTGACTAACAAGTGAGTGCTTGATAAATGTTAACTTGTTGGCTAGTTGCTTAGTTTGGCTGCTCAAAAGAAAGAATGCAGTATAGACATGAATGCAAGTGTAAATAAAAGTATTTTCTAATTGAGTGCTAAACTAGGAGGAGGGAATCCGAAAAGGTAGATTTAGAATAGTCTAGGGTTATACGAAGAGCTTCCCAGAGAAGAGGGAATTTGAGCTGAACCTTGAAAATCAGGCATATGAAGAAGGAAGTAGGTCATTTTAGTAAAATTCACAGCATTGTCAAAAATCAGGGAAGGTAATGTGTAAACTATATCTGAGAAAGGTGAGTCAGTCAGCCTAGCAGAAGCAAAGACTTCATTCTTGGGAGTACTATGAAAAAGGTATTTGGGGTTACCGCAGTGAAGATCTTGAATGCCTTGACAAGATAATAAAATAACTTAGAGATGCTAGAGAACTTTTGAGAGATTTGGATCATTGTAACAATAATAGCATTAATAATTTGCTAGTTGGATAGATTAGAATCTACTGGTACTGGAAGGCAGAGGAGAAGAGTTCAGTGGAGGAGTGGGAATGGAAAGAGGACTAGAAGGAATGGATTTGCTGGCACAGGTTTGAGAAGTTAGCACTGGTAGGGGGGACTAATTTTTGTAATAATGAGGAAAGGCAAGATATTGTATAATAAGAAGGGCGTATTTTACAAAGAAGGGCATTTGAAGAGCTTACATCAGACAGTTAAAAATAATAGTGTGTAAATTCTTTATCTATAGAAAGGACAACCAGCTTGGAATTGGAGACTTGATGAAAATGGAGAACAAAAACAAGAGTATTTAATGAGCAAATGATGAGATTAATCAAAAGATCTTTGAGCAGTAATGACCCATTCAGAATTATGAAAAATCAGGCTTCAATACATATAGTTTATCTGATTGCACCAAAAGAGATCATGGTAGCCCCTTGTTAGAAAAACACTGGTGTAGCATGAAAATAGTAATTCTCATGATAACCCCAGAACTAGTTGATATAATCATAGTTGTTTTGCACTATTTGACAAATAAAGAACAAGTTCTTTGCTAAGAATCTCAATGAAATGAGAATTAACTTCAGTAATGAATGGTCATTAAAAAAATTCTGTATCTAAAGAGAAAAAGTACAATGAAAATATAATTTAATTCATCATGATAAGGAGAAACTTCGTGATGGATTATTACTAGCTATTGTCACTAGTTTCTTCATAAAGTTATTTTCTATTGTCAGTAGCTCATTAAAATAAATGATTACCTCATCATTTGTTTCAATTTTTTCTATTAGGGACACCTTATAGTTTTAATTTTTTCCTCCTGTTTTGAGGGAGAAATAAGATCATTCTATTTAGAGTTCAGTTCCAGTCAAATGCTTTTCAATTAATAAACCTTCTGGGTTGTTGACTCTAAATATTTGTTGACTTGGAAAAAAGTGTCAAGCATTCATGCATAAAACCCCTAAATAATTCTGCACTAAATAATATCTGGCACTTTAGTTCAGAAAAAGGTTTAACTGGCTTAAAACAATGGAATTATCATTATGGAAGGAAAACTGGGAGCATTACTCTAAGATCATTGGGTTTTGTTTTAAAATAATTAATTAAAACTTAGTGTTAAGAGCAACAGGGGAAGTAAATACCAAAAAGGTGTTTAAACGTTGAATATCAGAGGTTTGCTTTTCAAAACTGACAGGTATTTTATAGTTATTTTTTTCTTCCCTGAAATATGTTCTGTCTTGGGCAAGTCAAAAGAACAAATTTTAGACTGCCCCATGGATGATCTTTCCAAGACTAATCAATGATACTCAGCAGCAAAGGGACCAAGAAGCAATTTAAGCATAGCTCAGGACAAGTAGGCCTCAAAGTTTCAGATTTATTGTCTAGCTTTTTATTTTAACCAGGACTTTTGTTGCACCCCTTAAGTGTGTGAAAGACTCATTAAGTTTGGAAGACCCTTCAAACCTCAAACACAATTTAGATTTTTCCTTGAAATGATGGTGATGGAACAGATAAGAGTAAATTACTCAAGTGGATTTATCATCGAATTAATTTTTATTGCTTCTCTAGAATCAGTCATACTTTCCAATTTCAAATACATGATCACAGATTACCTACTGGTTTGCTTATCATTCTAACTACCCAAAATGTTTTGTTGCTTTGTGTATTAGATGTTATTACTATTAAATAATGTCTGAGATAATGTTACACTGTTGGTTTTTTTAGTGGTCTAAATAGCAACTTACTCTAGAGAGGTTAAGTTTTACTACAAAATCATTATATGCATTGAAATTACTCTAAAAATTTTGTCATTTTTCCATTCAATAGTTAATGAATTGACAACTGGATAAATATGCAATAAGAGCTTATTGTACATATCCTGTAATAGATTTTCTTTGAATCTATGTTATCAGTTTCTATCAATTTAATGTCTAATGAAAAATATTCCTATAATCAGAGGATATGGTTCACTTTGAGGATCAAAAGTGGGAAACCAGGGCCATATAACATCATGAATTTGTCTTAATACATAATACACTGATACTCATAGTACAAGAAACCATAGACAAAATTTTAGTTGAAGACTAGACCAAAAAAAGAGTTGATAGTTCTCTATTTATTTCTATGTCATCAAATTAGCAAGGTACATATTATACTTCATCTAGCTGATTGTTTATGAAAAGATTAAAATAGAATATGTGTAATGCATTTAAAGTATATATTTTTTCTTTTGGGGGAGCTATTTATAAGTCAGATTATGGCCACACAAATTATAATGATGTTGTTATTTCATAATGAGAACATGTTTTGGAACAATTGTGGCATCTACCTTTTACCATCCATATCTGTAAATGGCTTTGGTGACTGTAAAAAGAGTAAAAAATCAAAAGTACTCCTATTGAATACCAACCATTTTTTAGAGGGCATGCCCAAAAAGCAGATGCAAAATAGGTTTGAGCAAACTGGCTATTTGAACAGCACAAATCATACTTGGATATAAGAAATACCTAGGTTTTACATAATGCATGTTCACATAGTATAAGGTTTAGCTGAAGCCCATAATAAATATGAATTACGAATTTCTACATTTACAAAGGAATGACTAGAAATACTCTTTGTTGTTGTGAGTGCTGCTTTGACTAGCAAATTGTCATGCTTAGATATTTGTGAAAGATAACATTTAAACTATTTGTTATTTTGGCTCATAATTAGATATTAAACACCAGCTGTATACCAGACACTGTCGTGTGTCTGGAGATACAGAATTGGTCAAAACAGACAAGGTCTCTGCTCTCCTAAAGTCTACATCTGAATGATACTCATTTTATTTTAATACACTCTACCTAGTTGTTGTCAGGCCAAGGTTATTTATTTATTTGTTTTAAATGATTGAGTTTAGGGAGAGGGAGGAAAAGGTGGGAATTCAGAGTGGCAGGAAACAGGTCAAACTTTTTGTTGGGGTGAGGAATGTATCATTATTTTAATAATGCTTCAGTAGTGGTTTGATCTCCTGCCATACATTCCTGATTTATGGGTTCTGGTAGCCTGGTGCCCCATAGGCCCCCATGATGGTAGTAACTTCTTTCTATTCTCTGGTTTTCTTCGTGGTCTTTTAGCTTCAGTTCTTCCCTCACCTAAGTCACTAGTTTCCTATATTAAATTCCTTCCACTTAAATTATGTAGCCATTCCTGGTTTGGGTTGGATTTGGACTATTACAGTCCAGTTCACAGAGAAGCCTCTGTGAGCAGAGCTCTGAATCTGGAGGAATACTGGGGAAGATGAGAGGAAGTGTAAAAACTCGGAAGCAAGCAAATGCTTGTGGTCAAGGACCAGTTAGGTGTGCAGTATTGCTGTAACTGAGTATGAACTGAGTGAGAATGTTGTAGGAAATAAAATCTGACCAGACATGAACCAGACATGGTGGGCACTTACACATTTCAGTTTTATTTTAAATGTTGTAAAGAATTTTGATTAGGGTCTGACTCACATTTTAAAATGGCAACTCTGGCTGCTCTATAGAGAATGTGATGTGGGTGGGCCAGAGTGGGAATTAGGAGTTGAGTTTAAAGAGAAGCCTTTGCTGCTGTCTAGACAAGAGAAAGTGCTAGTTACACATAGGGTGACAGTGACAGGGTCATGAAAAGTGGTTGGATTCTGAAGGTGTGTATCTGACAGCTATTGTTGACAGATTGGAGGTGGGATGTAAGAAAAGTTAAGAATCATGGGGAGCCTGGGTGGCTCAATCGATTAAGGGGTTGACTCTTGATTTTGATTAGGTCATTTTCTTAGTGTCGTGGGATAGAGCCCCATGCTGGACTCCACACTTAAGTTGAAATCTGCTTGAGATTCTCTCTGCCTCTCCCTCTGCCCCTTCCCCACTCTCTCTCTCCCTCAAATAAATAAATAAACTCATTAAAAAAGTTAAAAATTTCAAAAAAGAAGATTTAGGAATCAGAGATAATCTATATTTAGAGTAAGTAAGTGGACAGACAGTGTTCTGTGTATTGAGTTAAAGAACTTTGTGGCATATCAGGGAAACAAGAGTGGGCATTCAGATTCAGTTTTGTACAGTTTAAATTTGAGATGCCTCTTAGACTTTCAAAATGTAAAGTTGAATAGACCATTGCATGTGTGAATCTGGAGGTTAGGGTAGAGATCCAAATCTGGGAATTATGATATTTTGGATCTAAAGATGGGAAGTTGAATAGGATCAATACAATAGTAATTCTCATCTATGTAAGATTTATATACATTTTAATATACCTTTGTATATATCTTATATTATATATATTATGTATTTACCTTGTATGTATTTGGCCTGTATGTCATTACATTAATATACCTTTTATAGCAATTTATATTCATTTTATAGCATTTTATATGCCCTCTTTACATTCTTAAAATGAAATTTGCAAATATTATGTACACAAATTATTTTTAAAAACGAATATCATATCCTAACCTTAGTATAAAGGAGCTATTAAAAGAAAGTAATTTATAGTAAATAATTTATATTTCCTATTTAATTTTCAAACATGACTATACTAGAAGTCATAATGAAGTAGGTGACTTAGCCCACATACAGAGTGATCATGAATAAGACAGTTCTAATACAGGATCTCAATACAATTGAAATACTATGAGCACTATTTTCTTTATGGTGTGATTTTCCAAAATAGTGAACTTTTTTTTGTTAAGTTCTAGGCACAGTAGTTCACAATATTACTGCAGTTTTCAGGGTGGTTGCAATTTTGGGATTTTTTTTAGCACATATTTAGGTCATGTAAATACTTTGCATTTATGACAAATGAGTTTCTCATTTACATGAATGTCCAAAAAGTCACTTGAAAAACAAGCAGGAAGTGTGATAATTCCTTGTGGCATAGCATCTCCTCCTCCACAATGTTACAGGATATTGAATGTCTATAACCCCTACCCTCCACACTTTAGTAACTGCTGATCATCATTATGAGAACCAGATTGCCTCCCCAAGTTCTGAAAGCTGGACCTCCAAAGTGACACTGTGCTATCAAGAATAGCTACTTGTATAGATAGAGAAGAAGTATAACAGAATTCTGAGACTTTCAACACGTAGAGTCCAGCAAAGGTGACAAAGGTGGAGTGGCCACAGAGATAAGAGGGGAACCAGGAGAGTTTAAATCCTGGACAGAACAAAACATTGTTTCAAAAAAAGAGGCATTGATTAATTGAAACAAATGCTGCTTCTGAGAAGTAGAGTAAATTGAGGGCTGATTTAATGACTGCAAGATGTGTTTTTAATGGAGTGTTGGGAACAGAAGCCTGTCTCAAGTAGGTCCAAGAGATAATAGGAGTAGAGGTGGTCCATATAGATAAATCCAGTGATATGTTGTGACCAGCTCCTGTGAGCTCATTTGATCAAGTGCTTCTCTTCCAACTCTGTGTTCCATGAGGTCAAGTTCAATCGCTTAAATCATCACAGTATATTTATGCCACAAAAATTGACAGACATCATAAAAATGGATTTAAAAAAAATGTTTCTAAAGACCTGGCTGTTAAATATTTGCCAAAAAAAAAAAAAAAACCCCACTGGGCAAATTCCAAGGAGTTTCAATATAAAATGAAATAAAGCCATAAGTCAGTAGCTGAAGGAAGGAGGATATAGGGACAAGGCAGATATAAGTTAAGAGGACATATAACAAATACATGTGTAGAAATACAAAATATGTACGCATATACATATATTTCATTTGAGCAATTATAATATGTGTAGATACTTCTGGGAAAAATGAGAATGAAGTAGAGAAGAAAGAGTTGATATTGCTGGAGCGATAGAGGGTATAATCCCAGAAGCAAGGTCCACACATGCCTCTTAATGCATTCCAGAAGAACTGGATTCATTGTACAAGTGGATGAGTTGACCATGGATAAGGCAGCTGGGTAGTTCATGCTTCCTAATAGGAGGGGGCACAGAGAAGATGATTACAGAGCATGACTACAGATGGATTGAGGGGTTTGAAGTAGGAGGGATGGGGTTTCTCTCCTGGTTCCTTCTGTTTTCTTGGTGAAAAAAATGGGTTATCACTGAGACTGAGGATGGAGAAAGGTGTGCTGAATTTTGAGGAGAAGGAGGAGGTTTCATATATTGTTTGGAGTAGTGAATTGATGAGTGAAGCCTAGTAGCCCTTCTGAGATGTGTCAAGGAGCCCACTATGGCATGTGGTCCAAAATTCAAGTGAAACAACTCAGAATAATTGTCAGTTTTTTCCAGGCATGTCCAGTTCTTCAGATTAGCTACTGTGCAGGCAGGAGTGGTGGTGGTGTTCGATTTTACCATTTTTGGTCTACTTCTGATTGAATTCACTATAGCTCTCACCTCCAATCTATTCTCTGTACTGTAGCCAGAGAAGCTTCAAAAGCTGAATCAAATTAAATCACTTCTCTTACTTCAGTCACTTGAATAGCTTCCCATTGCTCCTAGGATAAAGAGAGATAATCCTCATGATGATCTTAAAGGGCCTCCTTGCTCTGGTCCTGACCAACCTCTCATCTTAATTCAACTGTTTCTTCTCTGCACTACAGCAACACTGGCCTTTTGGTTCGTTCTTCTTTTGCTTGCTTCCTTCCACCCTATATCTATCCTGATCCATATGCTTACAGTAGTCTCCACCAGCCTACTCACCCCTACCCACACAGGTACCTGGGATGTTTAGATCACAGCTCAGGAGTCATTCAGAGAAGCCTCCTAGATACCTCAGTTTTAGGTGTTGTTTCTTATATGCTGTGATATTTCTGTTCTTATGGGTAATTATCTCTGTTGGTAACTATATTTTCAGTGTTATCATTGGTGTAGTGAGTTTCCTCCAATAGACTCAGCATAATTATGGTTGTAATCTTCTAGCTTACCATTGTAGTCAAAGGTCAATTAAAATCCTTGCTCCTAGTAAATGTAATTATTTGTTAAGAGAAGGAAGGGAGGGAGGGAGGGAGGGAGAAAGGGATGGACAGAAGAAGGAAGGAGTAAAGCAAGCAGGCAAGGAGACATATCCTCTGCTTCACCAACACTCACAACCTAGTGGGGACAGGAGTCAAATATATAAACAAAATGTAATGCTGTTCTCTCCAAGATGGAGGATGAAGATGCTTCTGGGAGGGAGGGTTAGGAGGCTTTCTAGGGCCAACAGCGTCAGGGTAACAGCGTCAGTCTGGACTTGTCCAGACTGGGAGAATATTCTACGGAAAGAAATAGCTTGAATAATGGCTCAGAGGCGTGAACTATCATGGAATGTGAAGGAAATGTCAATGATGTTGGGAGGCCAAGCTGGGATGGTATCCAGAGGCCATGTCATGGAGGAGCTTTGAATTGCTAAGAAGTCTGGTCTTTTTGCCTAAAGATGTTGCTGAAAAGTTGAAGGACTTTAAATAGGAACTGAAGTAAAATTAGCGTTTTATATGGATCTCCTTACTGATACCACAAAGATTGGCAGGGAGAAAGACCAGATTAGAAGCAAAGACACCAAATTAAAGATTTGTCATAGAATGAAGGAAGCTGAGGAGATAAAGAGTTGCGTGGAACGAATGATATATAGAGTCCCATGTAATAGGGCCAAACAATTATTATGGGGGGTTACTGCTAACAATATAAAAATTACCTCAGTGGGAAAATGTAAGGAAGAGGCTTGGGGATGATTGTATTGCTGTGAATTATTGAGTATATTAGAGACCAGTAAATTGACAGTTGGTGTACAAAAAGAAGCTCATAGAAAATGGATTGAATTTTAAATTCTTCCTATTTCTAAATTTCCCCAGAACTCTGAGAGTGACTGGATTTATAGTTTAGTCTGACCTGTGGTTAGCAGTGGGAGATGAGTAGCAAATCCATATGCAATTACTTGAGTATCCATCTAGGTAGGTCTGGGTTAGGTTGAGGATTAACATTTTATGTCTTAATGTTATATATTACTTATATAACAGAGCAGTATAATTCTGGTCTCATGTGAGTCTATGTGGGAATCATGGAGGACAATTAATTAGTTAATTTGGTAGAATTCAACATAACCCATTTGCTATCGTAATATAATAAATAATTCAATAAATATGAGTTGGGGTAAATTTCATATTTCATAACCTCAGAAATCAAGGAAATTTTTCTATCAGGGAAATGAGTAATTTATATTATAATTTAAATACCCATCTGCTCTCAGGAAAGAAGATGAATTGTTTTCCCCTTGGTTGCTTGGTTGAAGAACATGAAATCTGAGCTATCATTGTTTCACAGATGACAGCTCACTTATAAATGCCACTGAATATGTACAGACAGTTCACCAAAATATTGGAACTCAGTACTCATTAAGTTTTATTCTAGTTCAATCATTTTATGATGCCAAAAATGGGGGGGATGCACAATTTTTGTTTTCTAACCAATAAAAATTGTGACTTTTAGTTCTTGGAAATAAGGATATTCTGCAATTTTTGGACCTGGAAGTAGAGTTCTTATAGCAAAGTGGTATGTTTGCATGGATTATTCTATTTTTATTATGAATTGTTTTGTCCCTAAGAGAAGTTGGGACTCTCGGTTATCTTACTATTTTTTTATGCTTGATTTTACTCTATAAAGAAAATAAGAACAGTGAGGAATTTTGTTGGTAATATGATTTCTTAAGAATGTAAAAAATGTGACAGTAATGTACTGGGTAGCCAAAAACATGTATATCATTTTGCCAAGTTAGTCTAGTGTCAATGAACTAAATAGTTTCCAAGAAGCCAAAAAATCAATTATTGTGTGCCATTATCATGATCGTGAAGAAATATTTAAATATTCTTTGTAAGTACCCATTTGTTTCTTGCACTTGCTAAGCATTTTATGAGGGAAGCTAAATAGATATAGTTCCCGTTCTCTAAATGTATTATAATTTTTTTTTAAGATTTTATTTATTCACCTGACAGACAGAGATCACAAGTAGGCAAGAGAGGCAGGCAGAGAGAGAGAGAGAGCAGGAAGCAGGCTCTCCGAGGAGCAGAGAGCCCGACGTGCGGCTCGATCCCAGGACCCCGGGATCATGACCCGAGGCGAAAGCAGAGGCTTTAACCCACTGAGCCACCCAGGTGCCCCAAAATGTATTATAATTTTTAAGGCAAAATTATAACTTGATGGATTATAATGATACAGATAAGATTGATAAGTGTCATCCAAAGGAATACACCTAAGACCTAAATAAGTGTGTTAATACCAAAGGAAGGTGCTTAACCTCTGTGGATTCAAAGGCAACTGAGTCAGGGAGTTTTAGGAATAGTGTCCAGTGAAAATGGTACCACTCCTGTGATTTTTCAGCTTTAACAAAGGAGGGGTGTGGGACATAATAAACAGATGTAAATAGAAGGTAAATAAACTCTTTCTTGAAATGAGATTTTTAGAAAATTTGGAGGTGAGAAGGAAAAAAGAAACAAGATGGAATCGGGAGGGAGACAAACCATAAGAGACTCTTAATCTCACAAAACAAACCAAGGGTTGCTGAGGGGCGGGAGTAGGGAGAGGGTGGTTGGGTTATGGACATCGGGGAGGGTATGTGCTATGGTGACTGCTGTGAAGTGTGTAAACCTGGAGATTCACAGACCTGTACCCCCGGGGCTAATAACACATTATATGTTAAAAAAAAAAAAAAAGAAAATCTGGAGGTGACAAATAATGGACATGAAATGCTAAAAAACCCCAAACATTGTGCCAAATTGAGTAGTACAATAGGTTGTTAAATAAGTAGAGTTAAAAATTGTCTGGTGTAATGTGATAGGAGATTATCTCATTTTTTGTTGGCACTGTATTGAGAAACTAGTAAAATGTTTTGGGGTGCCCATATCAACATAATTAAAGAGGAGAAGAAAGAAGACCTAAGTAAAAAACTTTGCATATCCCAATGTTTTCAGTGACAATACCTAGTAGAAGGCTATGCCTCTAACTGGAGCAGATAAAATGTATTTTAAGAGTTAGATGTACTTCACGGAATAGTCAAGTGACTTGTCATCCTTTATTACCTCAACTCCTTCTCATTTGTGACATAATCCTCTGAGTTTCCACTTTCACAATAACAGTGAAAATCTTTTGTTGCTGCTGTGGCAGACTCTTCGACGGCAATCGGAATATTGTCTTCTCTGGTTGAGGTAGCATACTCAGCCATATATACTTTCAAGCCTGGCAACAAAAATACAGAAAAGGCAACTAGGGTCAAGACCCAAACCAATAGCAATGGACTTTTTTTTTTTCCCTTTTCCTTCCTTTTATTTCCTTTTCTCTTCTTTACTTTCTTTCTTTCTTTCCTTTTTTAGGTCAGGGAAGGAATTTGCATGAATATTCTTATTCTTATTTTTTCTACAGAGTAGGAACAAAAGACAGCATTTTCCAAATTATCTTTCAGAAGGAGGGTTTTAATTGTATTGATTACATATTATATTTACTTTTTTATCTAGCTGGAGGAGTTAGCCTTTATAAGTAAACCTTTAACAAAAAACTCCCTAAGCCTATCAAAAACATGCAAATGATATGTATTATTTTTACCATATTAAAAAGAATTCACAGAAGACAAAAAGCTGATTTAACTTCAATGAGAATTGAAAACCAAGTACTTTCAAGAAAATGAAGGGTTTTTTTTAAAAAGGATAGAACAGTTTAGGGAGGGACATGCTATGTTTCTAGATATAAAGTCTGAATATTTAAAACTGTTAATTCTCCCCAAAATAAATTATAGGCTTAATATGATTTCAATTAAAATCAAAATTCAAAGTAAAAAATAATTATCAATGGTCATTTGAAAAAACAGAAGAAAATAATTAAAAATAAATAAAAAATCTAGAATATCTTGAATGACAAGACTGGCCATATTAAAATGTGTTATAAAGTGAAATGAACTTTACAAACTGAGAATTTATAAGGATAAGAGATGTACTTAGGAACGTGAAGCTATTGAGTGGATCAGTTGAGATTTTAACTCAGGCTCACTGTGTGCTAAAACATGTGCTAATTTACTATGTTTCCTCCTATAATGTTAAAATAGTTTAAGAAGTATGGTACTAGAACAAAAATGACAGGAAATCTACTAACAAAGAAAAATAGATATCCTAGAAACAGACTCTTTACTACATGAAAATACATATGATATGATATGATATGATAAAGGTCCATAAATCAATGTGAAGTATTAGTTAGTAATAGTTATAGTTAACTATTATTATAGTCTGTAATTGTTATAGTTAAAACAGTTGTCACTTAACTATCCAAAAAAATTGCATCTTTACTTTAGAAGACCAAAAGTTAATCCCAAATAGGTTAAATATTTTTACATAAAAAAGTTATTCTGTCAAGGAATGAGAAGAAATGAGAAATTAATAGCAGTCTTTGGATACAAAAGACCATCTATCCTAGAAGAATAAACAGCGAAAACTAAGTAGTTTTAACTATGTAAAAACATAAAAATCCCATCAGAAAAGAAAACAGAGTCGAACAGAAAAACGTTTATAGCAGTTACTAATACCGTCAATACATAGAGTCCCTTCAATTCAATAAGAAGCTGGAAAAGGAGGGACACCTGGGTGGCTCAGTGGGTTAAGCCTCTGCCTTCGGTTCAGGTCATGATCCCAGGGTCCTGGGATCGAGCCCCGCATCAGGCTCTCTGCTCAGCGGGGAGCCTGCTTCCCTCTCTCTCTGTCTGCCTCTCTGCCTACTTGTGATCTCTGTCTGTCTGATAAATAAATAAAATCTTAAAAAAAAAGTTGAAAAAATGGATGAATTATATGAACAGAGAAAATCATATTAGCATTCAAATAAATGTTAATTAGAATAACTAGAATATGATACTGTGTCTGTCACTTTACAGATATTTTTGTTGGTGATATTTATTGTTAGTGAAGATGCAAAATACTGACATTGGGAATGTCATGTGCAAAAACGAAGACCAGAGGGATCAAGGAAAACCCAAACTTTTCCAATGAAACAACCTAACAAAGGAAACACATTCATATATTTGCTTGTTGCTCTTCTGTAATCCATTTTATAAGCTTGTTCTTTGACCAGGAGGTCCTGTATTTAAAAGAAGACTCTCACTATGAGGTTGGTTTTTGTAAACTTGAAAGGACCATATATTGCATGCCATTAATTTTGTTAGCCCAGTTTTTGGTTAGAACTTCATAAAAACATAAAAGAAAATGTCCAGTTGCTTTGGATCTTGGATAAAATTGCCTGTTCCTTATAGAATATGCACCCAGCAGGTATTCAGAGTTTGTGCAGAAAGCAGGAACTGAATTAGTATCAAGCTGAGCCTTGATCACTTTGATGTGTTTCTTTTGTTGAATGCCAACATTGTTAAAAAAGTGCATTTGCTGTGACAAATGAAAATATAACGTTTTCCCTAAAAGGTGGATTGCTTAGTAGCAATAATGTGTTTATCCAAAAATGCTTCTCTTATTTGCTTTCACTTTCCTTGAACCTGTTCTTTTATTTTCCCACGTCAGTTTTTGCTGTAGTTTAGCCTCTGTGGCAATGGAAGAGAATTTATATTTTATAAGAAAGCTAGTGATAGACAGTGCTTCATTGATGTATTTAGAGGCCAAGAAGTCTGTTTGCAATCCTTTCAAAAGCTACTTTTGATTTTTTTTAACAGTATGTTTAGCAAGTAGGACCCAGAATAATGAGTATTAAAGAAACAGACTTTTATCACTGTGCTTCCTCTGGAAATAAAAGGATCTGTTAAGTAAATTTCCATTGTATAATAATGCCTTGTCTACCTTCAGGCCTTATGGTGTTAGAGTACCAGGTGTCCATGTGTATAGACCGTATGACCCTGCTGCCTTTTTTTTCTTCTCATTTTGTAATTCTTAGACAAGAAGAAAGTAAGGATGGGAGTACAGCATTTTCTCTCCCAAGAATGAGGGAAAGAACAGTGAGGCATTGGAAAGATCACTGGACCATGAATTGGCTGGGGGTGGTCAGAGGGGGTGGGTATGCCTTGTTTGTTAAGTCTCTGTTTCTTACTTGCCATGTGAACTTGGGCTGGTCAGTCCACCTGGTTTTTAGCTTCCTTGCCTACAACATACTGCATTATGGGAGTTTTCTCATTTCTCAACTCGTTGCTTTTATAAAGTTCTATAATTCTTCTCAGAGAAATAAGTTCTAGAATGTGGATAATTTAATGCCACATAAAGTAAGAATGAGAAAAGATTGATTTTGGTATAGTTGAGAAAATCTAAAGGGAATATTGTGGAAGGATATATGCCAAGTACAGGATTTTTATGTTTCTTTTTTTCCCCTCTATCATTTATTAAGGATCTTCTTCATTTATTAGCTCTGGTTGTGTATATGCTCTATGTCCTCACCTTCTGACTTGCAAGTGTGGGCTTGTTTGTTTTTCTAAAATGTTTTTCCTTGTGTAAGGCAAGTATGAGATATTGTTTTTTATATTCCTTTGACATTGATCTTAATATCTGTGGAGAAGGTAGTTTAAATAACCAGAGCATATAGCTGATTGCTTTTTCTCCTAGAATTGTAGAATTTCCATTTGAATTTTATCAACAGACAATTTTTCTATACATTTAGGAGCAAATCTAGCCCTGCAGCTAGATTTCCTGATTTACCTAAAATAGTATTAATTTGAATGCCTTTGATGTTGCTTTGAAAGCAATATTTTAAATAGCAACTATTGTTATTCAATACTGAGTTACCATGGTAATAAAGAATATTCACTTGATTTAAACTTTTCAGAAAAAGAAAATTTATACTCTGTTTTTCTAGTTGGTTTGAATGTACCACTGTAAGTCTGCCCTTTCATTCCCAGTTTTTGAAGTAATTTGTTTTTCTAAGATTAGTGTGCATTTTTCTTTTTTTGAACAAAATAAAACATTGAATTTTTACAAACCATTAATTTCTTTAAATCCCTAGGAGACAGAACAGCACTTCTTTCCCTTTTTAAATAATTTTGTAATTACATTCTAAATCCTTTTTCAAGTAGCTCTAATGGAATTGCAATTCTTTTATTGTCCTGGAATTTCCCTGTGATACACAGGGCTGCCCTTAAGAATAAGAATCTTTTTTTATTCATAGTGTGTGACAAATAATAGGTACTTACTAAAAGTTTGCTGAATGAGTGAGTAAAAGAATAACGTATGATTTAATTGATAAAAGTTCTGGGGCACCTGGGTGGCTCAGTGGGTTGAGCTGCTACCTTAGGCTCAGGTCATGATCTCAGAGTCTTGGGATCGAGTCCCACATCAGGCTCTCTGCTCAGCAGTGAGCCTGCTTCCCACTCTCTCTCTGCCTGCCTCTCTGCCTACTTGTGATCTCTCTCTGTCAAATTAAAAAAAAAAAAATCTTAATTGATAAAAGTTCTTTCTGCTCAAAATTTTAGTCTTTAAATTCGGTGCTATTAGCGATTATTGGTATATCGTAGACAACAGAAATATTAGCAAAATTATTTACTTCATCTACCACCATGGATTAGAAGGAGTTCTTCTTTGGCTTTTTTACTTCACTTTTTAAATAAAACCTTCCTGATTCTTCTGCTTTTTATTACCAACAGATCCAGGAAATGTTGGTTTTTCTGTTCTTCTGGATTCTTGGAATATACATTTAGCATTTATTTGTTTGTAGTGAACTTTTCTTTTGATAACATCTGTGTTCAGTACTAGACCTTCAGCTTATTGAGGAACTAACGATGCCTGGTCAATAAATGTTTGCCAAAAAAGTAATTTTTTAGATGTGCATATTTTGTTTATATATATATATATATTTTAATTTCTTTTCAGCGTAACAGTATTCACTGTTTTTGCACCACACCCAGTGCTCCATGCAATGCGTGCCCTCCCCAATACCCACCACCTAGCTCCCCCAACCTCCCACCCTCGCCCCTTCAAAACCCTCAAGTTGTTTTTCAGAGTCCATAGTCTCTCATGGTTCACCTCCCCTTCCAATTTCCCTCAACTGTTTATATATTTAAACAGTGCTCCCTAGGGGCACTTGGGTGGCTCAGGGGGTTAAAGCCTCTGCCTTCTGCTCAGGTCATGATTCTGGGATCCTGGGATCAGCTCCGCATTAGGCTCTCTGCTCAGCAGGGAGCCTGCTTCCCTTCCTCTCTCTCTGCCTGCCTCTCTGCCTACTTCTGATCTCTGTCAAATAAATAAATAAAATCTTAAAAAAAATAAACAGTGATCCCTAAATATTATGGGGAAAATTAGCTTGTACCTTCTCTTTAAAGTAGTGTGTGTGTATATGTGTGTGCATTTGTACATGTGCATGTTGTGTTTCTTCATTGGTGCTAGGACTTCCTTAGGAGGTGGAGGAGTGGACAGTTGGAGGAGTGTAAGATATGTGAATGACAAGTACCTTTGAAGATATGTTCATGTGTGTGGACAAGTGATAGTATACACATCTATCTTTTCAAAAATTATTCCTGAGATAGGTACTATTGAACATACGAACAGGTTTTAGATAAGATAAAAGTTAACACATTTTTCCTTTCATCTCATATCCTTAAACATATTCATCCTTACAGACTTCTTAGATATATTGTAGATGAAGTTATCCAACACCTTGGAGAGATTGGAATGCTGGAGAAGATTTATTATTGTATGATGGATTATCAACTACTTAACTAAATTCCCATAAAGGATTTTTTCACTGTGGCTTTGAGAAAATTCACTGATGATAGGCATTCTAGGGCCCTTGAAAAAGCTCTGGGGTGACTATTTGTAGGCCAAAAATGACAAATGAGAGAGGCCAATTATTGGGCTTTTTTTTTTTTAATATATTACTTATTTATTTCAGAGAAAGAGAGAAACACAAGCAGGGAGGAGGGGCAGAGGTGGAGGGAGAAGCAGGCCCCTTGCTGAACAGGGAGCCTGATCCGGGGCTTGATTCCAGGACCCCAGAATCATGACCCAAGCCGAAGGCAGATGCTTAACTAAGCCACCCAAGCATCCCTGAAGTGAGCTTCTTGAACTCAGGGAAGATGATGTGGCCCCTGAAAGGCAGGGGCTAAGAGACCACATTTAACTGATAAAGTCAAGATGGCTGGAAGAGTGTTCCAATTAGACTGACATGTAGAGATCTTCGGTATTGACTAAATGACCATGGCATCCGTAGGTAGGACTCAAATAGATGGACAGCCTATTAATGTCATACTTGATTTACACAAATGAGAAGAAAACTCTAAGATGGGCAAACAGAGACATAACCTGAATCATCTCAATACAGAGTATAGCCCTTCTTCCAATTCCCAGACTTGAGTCAGTTCTAAATGGTCTTTAATAAAGGGATAGTCAGGTCCCTTTGAGAAAAGACCCCTCTCCATGTCAAAATTAAACTATACAATGATCCTCTTCTGATTTGGCAGGTTTAGTGCATGGGTGAAAGGGAAATATTCAATTTTTGGTGAACTGACATTGACTCTAAGCTGCTACTGTATCCTGAGGAACCAAACCATTACTGTAGTAGACCAGTAACAGTTGGGGCTTATGGGAAGCTCATGGAGTTTCACCTTCAGTGTGTGTCCCCATAGGCCCAGTGGGTCCCTGAATCCACCAGAATGCATGATTGGAATACATGCTAAGCCACTGTCAGAATCCCTTATTTATATAATCTTTTTCTCCCACTTTAATACGATTTTTAAAAAATTTACTCCTGATATTTTGCACTTTTAAGTAGAAGGGAATATTTCCCATGTTTGATTGTTAGTCTTAAGTTTATTTTATCATATGTGCCACTGTTCACTTCTTAAAGTCCAACAGTTAAGCCCCATTCTTTTCTGTTTGTATAAATATTGTTTAAGATAAGTTTTTGAAGACCTCACTAACCAGTATATGGTCTTTACCTGCTTGCTTTGTTCCCTGAAATTCCTCTTTGTTTTTTCTTTTTCTTCTTTTCTTTTTTAAAGATTTTATTTGTTTATTTGATAGAGAGAGCACAAGCAGGGGGAGTGGGAGAGGGAGAAGCAGCCTCCCAGCTGAGCAGCGAGCCCTATGGGGGGCTCGATTCCAGAACCCTGGGATCATGACCTGAGCTGAAGGCAGACATTTAATGAACTGAGCCACTCAGATGCCCCTGCAATTCCCTTTCTAAAGAGAAGACAGTCTTTTGGAACTATTATTGCATTTTTGAGATAGAGTCAAGGGGAAGTGGGTAGAAAATGACTAAATAGGTGAGAAAGAAGAATTTTTTTTTTGGAATGAGTGGTTTTCATTAAAAAAAAAAAAAGAGAAAGAATGGGAAATTGAATACAGAGAGGAAAAATAGGAAAGAAAAGAGAAATGAGACACCTGCCTGTCTTTCCTAACTTGAGCATACAGGCTGGAGACCTTTGGGATATAAAAGCTGCTTTGTGGTAGAGAATGTTGAGGTAGGCATCAATGGAAGGAGCGTAAGAGAGAGTAAACCATGTTGTGGACACTTAAATCATACTCTCTCTTCACTCCTCCCCACTTTCCCATGTATTAATGATTGGTTTCTGAGCAGTAATATGAAGTTAGAATTATTAGTAGATTAATTAGATTATTAGATTATTGTTAGATTAACAATTAATAAGATTATTATTAGATTAATTATTAGAATTATTATTATCTTTTGATGAATGGCCAATCTGTAACTTGACATTATGTAGAGATTGGGCTACCAGGTTGGATCCCAGGTACTGTCAAGCTCATTTCTTTTTTCATAACATTGATCACCTACTGGACCTTCTGTGTATTTATATGTAAAATTTTCATCATTATGCATAGTTTTCATAAAATAATGAATAACTTGTGAAATAGATGCCGATTCATCATCAACAGATTTGAGCATCTTCATGTGTTCAGGGAAATCGTTATGGCCTCCAAGGTATATGGCAGATCTTGACAAACATGTTGTTCAAGGTATATATTCAACTTTTTGGACAAAGTAAGATAAATTAGCATTTACTTTTTTATTAATCATCCTGTATTTTAGCTTATAAACACCTATTGTGTTTCATAAGCAAGGACAAAATAAGAGTGTCCAGGCTGCTCTGTACACTTCACGGTACTATATAATTTTATATATAACTTTCATATCAACCTAAATTATTATTTCCTACTGACACT
Source organism: Mellivora capensis (assembly GCA_004024625.1). Lineage (NCBI taxonomy): Eukaryota > Metazoa > Chordata > Mammalia > Carnivora > Mustelidae > Mellivora > Mellivora capensis. Next base: position 29,012 of record PISX010013662.1, on the reverse strand, counting down.
ATCCCCTGAAGGCTTGATGGCCCTGTGCATCTCCTGGACTGCAGCGCAGGGCCTAGTGCAGCTGGCTGGCATGTCATGGGGCCTGTAGGGTATTTATGTAGTTCTGCCACCCCAAGCCCAGACTGGACCATGTTACTTGTCCCGAGGTGTATGTGTGTCTGAGAGCACTTCATTTTAACAATGGGCATCTGTACTCATAACGAAGGTGTTAGTTATGTTACTTCTGGAAAGGGCTGGAAAAGAAATTGATTTATTCTGGCTTAACCACAGGCACGTGCATCTCACCCGTAGTTGCGGAGAACGTGGCAGGAGCTCTAAGTGGAAAGTGGGGGTCTAGCAAGCCCATGTGCTGCAGGTTGGGTTCGCCAGACACTGAGTCTGAGAAGTAATTTATGAATTTGAAATGTTTATTAGGGATCAACACCCCCGAAGGGAGAAGGAAGGATGTGGGATTGGGTTGAGCTTCCTCAACAGTTGAATCACGTGCAGAGTCTACAAGCCTTAGCCACACTGGTGAGAAGCTCTGAAGCAAGTATTGTCCATCTGTAATATTGCCTCTGTAAAGTAAAATACCCCTGCCTTGTTCAGCCGCTGGCTACGAGCTGTTCTGGGAAAGTCATTTCTGTCCCTTGCATCTGAGGTGGACCCTGATGGAAGTGACAGCCGGAGGCTACCTGCTGACTGTACTCATCACAACAGGAGGACAAGCACGTCACTGAAGCAGAATAAGGGGGTGGGGGGCTCTCTATATCAACCGCAGCCCCCTAGTGTACTTCATTAGGAACATTCAACTTGAAAATAAGATTCTGAGATGAATACTGAATTGAACAGAATGCTGGCAAGCATGAACCAGCACCATCCCACGCAAACCAAGACATACAGCTACCCTCCCTGTCAGTGGCTTTTGCAAGATTCCCATCCTGTCCTTAAGCATATGATCTTTAAGGGGTTCAGAGTTGAAAGGTGGCTCAAAGATCACTGAACTCATTTGTCAACTGAGAAAAGGAATTAAGATCAGAGGCAGAACGAGGTGGAGAACCTCAGACTATCTGACAACCAATTTGGTACCTTTTCTATTATACCCTGTTGCTTCTAAGTATTGCAAACTCTGTAGTAAAGAGAGATTCATTCTGTGGTACACCCTGTATCATGCAGACTCACTTATAACACCGTCTGTCTTATGAGATAATCTTCAGTTTTTCTTGTAAAATAATAGAAATATTATAGTGTAATCATTTACAGATTTTGCTTGAAGACTAAGAGCATGGGGATGATGCTTATTTCCTTACAACCCTTATCTTATAATTTCGAATACTGTGCTGCATCATGCTAGTTATTTTTAAAGCTAAATTTAAATCTCCAATGAGTCTGTTTAATACCCCTTAAGGATTTTGTCTTAATGCTTTTTTTTTAAAGATTTTATTTATTTATTTGAGAGAGAGGCAGTGAGAGAGAACATGAGCGAGGAGAAGGTCGGAGGGAGAAGCAGACTCCCCGTGGAGCTGGGATCCCGATGCGGGACCCGATCCTGGGACTCTGGGATCATGACCTGAGCCGAAGGCAGTCGTTCAACCAACTGAGCCACCCAGACGTCCCTGTCTTAATGCTTTTTGAAGAAAGATATTAAAACTGGCAAATCGAGTGTCATATGAGCATTAAAAGAAAGAGAAAGTTTGTATCTAATAATAAAAATCTCAGTGACTTCTTACCAGATTTTTTAGAGCAACATTACCACTCTTTAGAGATGTTTTATTTAGCTTTCTTTCCTGCCTGTGATAATGTAATATTTAAAGTAGGTAAAACATTCATTTCCCTAGTGAAGACTATGGAGAAGCAAAGGTAAGGAAAGGAAATTACTTGGAAAGAAACAGTGATTTAGAGTTGGTAAAAATCTCCACGGAGTTCCTCCAGCAAACAACAGCTGTTTCTCACTTACTGAAGACCCCCATTAAGTGGCTATGATCACATCTTTAGATGCAAAGAACTTTTGTACTACAGAAGGAAGGCATCATTTTTTATTTTATTTTCTGCCCTTATTTAACTTCTTTCTTTTTTTATAGTGGTAGGAAGAAGATTTTATTGTCTTCTCATCTCAGAAACATATTTGCATACAGATTTTTTGTTGTTATGCAAATTTGTATTGCATCTGTTACATTCTGCATTGGGGGAGGATTACAAAGTGGCCATTTTTCACAAAGGGGAAGATAAAGAATTGAGTCTCAATAAATATACAAAGAAGTCTGAATTTGAATTGGAAAGATTATTTTATTTTTCTCATCTTTGATTTTAAATAATTAAGTGTATTGTCTCACAATTGATTGTCCAGAGAGTCCAAATTAGTGTAATCATGTGTAGTACGCCGTCCAGCTCTGATAGCCTCAAAATCTTCGTTGATTGAACAGGAGAAGTGGAGAGTGGGTGAAAGTCTACAAAAGCTGATTTTAATTAAGATATATCCCCGACTGGTAGACAATCATGTTCAGACATTATCTCATCATTAGTCAACTCATCAAAATATCACTTTTCAGAAAATCCCCTGGTTCTTTTCAGTGGCTTTAATGAAATTATTCTAAGAACCTACTGAAAGGATTGAGATCTAGTGTTCAGATAATTGCCATTTTCCTAAGAAATAGACTTGGGGGTCTCCTGAGAAAGCAGATCATCTGGTGTGACATTTGCAGCAAGAGAAGAAGTCATGTTTTAAAAATTCTGCTGCTTAACAGAGGAAACACCAGTTTATTTCATCAGATAAACAATGAGATGCTAATTAATTAGTTGATAGGCAGAAATCTGGGAGACTAAGCAATTTTTCATTTACTTGGATTTTTCTAAGGATACTTTTCTGTGTATATTTTTATTCTCATAAAAAGTAAACAATTATTATACCCGTATGGGATAAAGTTAATTGTTCATTTTAGGAATTTATGAATGTAATAATAAAAATAAATATTTTAGAAGGACATAATTTTAAGCAGCTCTTTTCTTTGTATATGTATGAACTTTTTTTTTTTTTTACATTCGTGGTGGCTAGTTAAGAATCTTCATGTTTGCTTAGTGTTGCTTGCATTTAGGATATCAGATTAAAGGATGCTTCAAATGTAAGAATATTCATTATAGATTCTACAGTTTGGGTGGATTTGCAAGTGATTTCTCATATGCTTCTCATACACACACACACACAGCATTTTGCTGTGTGTGTGTGTGTATTTTAAATCCTATCAATATAATGTTATCTCCAGAGATTGTCTTCCAAATTTACAATCAAATATTTTTTGTGATTATAGAAAGAGGGATAAGCCTCCAGCTATATTATGTTAAGGTTGTTCAAATTAAGAATTCTGATTTTTTTCTTTTGCATTTCCATCAGTTTGGGAATCATTCAGTAAAGCTTTAATTTACATTGTTAGCACCCCAGGATATATCGTATTTAATGTAGCTGTTTGATTGCACCATTCTTTCTTTCCTTGATGTAAAAGTTCATGTTTGTGGCTGTGTTTTGGCTCTGTTTTCCAAGATTTCTTTAGGAAAGGGATAAATGGAGGGGAGAGGGAGAAAAGGAGAAACACTACAAATTACTCATTTAATGAAATGCTACATAAATTGGGACATGTCCTGAAAGACAAGTGTTACATCAGAAGAATTTACTAGTCATTTCATTGACATAAACATTAATTCTACTCATTAAAAGTAGCAGTATATCGGTCAGTTTAAATTAATTTTTAAGATATGAACTCAAAGAGTAAGTATACTTAAAAGAGAAAAAGGAAACATGCTTTCTTATATCTGTGGGCTGTAAAGTACAAGCACCTCTCTTAGGATCTTCTCAGGTCCTCCCCAAGTGCACAGTAGGTAAGAACATCAGAGTGCTGATAGCAAGCAGCAGAGAGTCTGTTAGACATCGACTCAATGTTGTAATAAATACGGAGATAAATCACCATCCTGCTTCTCAGCACCCTTTGTAACCACTGTGTTCACCAGCGTTTAACATCTGGCTGTTCAGTAACTGGGAAGTGGCGATGGTCATCAACTGTGAATTTTCAGTATTTCATGGAAATTGTGCGCCTTCATTTAGTGATGGATTTACTGTAGCTTGGAGCCTCGGCTTTGCACTCTCTCTCAGCCTGAGACTCTGTCAAGGCTGGAGCTCCAGTACCCTTGTTTTTCATGGTTGATAGGTGGCCAGTTGCGTTTTTCTGAAAGGCATTATGATTAACCTTAGCAATTTCCTTTATGCAGTAAAAATAGAAATATTATTTCAACTAATATTTATTGAGCATCTTAATAGGTATCAGATAATGTTCCATATCTGGGTGATGTAATACCCATCTACTTGAAGGAGAAGGAGGGGTGGATAGACAATTATATCTAACAATAAAAAATACAATCTGGAACATTCTTTGAGAGTGTAAGCATGGAGTATACTAGGAGTACGCACAGTAGGGCCATCTATTCCGGATTTTGGAGGAGGAGGAAAAGAAAGAGGAGGGATCAAGGAAACCTTCCCATAGGGCTGACTAGAGGTAATGAGTACCTAGTTCTGGAAACACAGGACCAGGATCAGGGTGATAGACTATGCTACGCAATGCAGATAATTATGCAGTACAGCTATTTCTAAAGTAGAACTGAGGATTCTTCCTTCGTCCACATTCCTCTTTTTCCTTTTTTCCCCCATTTCCTTTCACCCTCTCTCCTTCCCTACCTTCTTCTCTCCTCCTTCTCTTCTTCTTCCTCTCCCTCCTTCCTTCATTATGAGCTTAATAAGTACAGAATTTTGTTAGTCAAAGTTTTGGTTCGTGGGTTAATGTCATCATTGGACAATCCCTGACCCTTAATCATTCATTTACTCTTTTATGATGCTATAGATATATTTTATATATATAACTAAATTTTATATACTTAACATAGTTGCAAAATATTAGCAATGATGACCTACCTTTTGCTTTTCTCCTATTTCATCTTCTTACCCCTTCTAAAAGATAACCATTATCCTGGATTATGTATATTATGTTTTTTTTTCCACTGGTTTGCTTTGTTTTATACATGACATTTCTAAATGATACATTGCTTCATTGTTTTTTAAGTTAACAAATGATATTTCTCTGTAAGTAATCTACTTGGGTTTTTTCCACTCATCATTTTATTATGTTTTTATTTGTGACTGATTTCATTCAGTTCCACTTCAATTAATATTCCATTGTGTATATGTGCGGCAAATTGTCCATTCTCCTGTTGATAGGCAATTGAGTGGTTTCACTTTATGTTGTAATGAAAGTGCTATGAATATTCTTTTACTTGCTCCCTAAGACGTTATATGAAAGTTTCTGCAGAGTATATACCCAGGAATGGAAATATTGGCTCATAGGGTACACTGAGGTTAAACTTAGAAGATAACCACAAGTTATTTTCTAAAGCTATTGTACCAACTTGCAATCTCACCAGAATGATATGAGAGCTTACCTTGATGCATATCTTCTCTAACACTTGGTCTTGTGAGATTCATTTCTGTCAATCAAATGCAACATAATATATGAATGCTATCTAATGGTATGTGGCTTTGATTAGCACTTTCCAGGTTATCGTTGAGATTGAACATCTCTTTGGTACATTTGTTGATCATGACTATTTCCTCTAATCTTTCAATTTTAAGATTTTATTAGTCTATACTACCGAGTACTTTTTATTTTTGTACTGACAGTTGTTGCAATATCTTAATCTAAAAAGATATAATCATTAACATGAAACAGATATGACAGTACTATACAAAATGGTGGGCACATTTCTAATAAAAGATGTGCATTCAAAATAATGGAGAAGTAAAAACAATAGGTAATAATTACATTTTGAAATTATTTCCTTGACTTTTATTTTTTCACAACTTGATGTTCATTTTTCTTTTGACAGAACGGTTTCGAGATTTACTACTTCCGCCATCTAATCAAGACTCTGAGATTCTGCCCTTCATTCAATCTAGAAAGTATCCCAAGTAAGTACCTGGAGTTCACTGGATATTAGGTGGGGATGGGCGCAGTGATAGGGGAGGCTTGGGGGGACAAAAACAAAATAGTTTCTTTCTAAGGATTTCTGAAAAAGCTAAAATACTCCAACCTACTTAAGGAGGGCATCTCCTGCACTGTAATGTCTCAGGCTCTTCACAGCTGGGTCAGAGAAAAGAGCCTTGCCTGCACTACAGCCCAGCTGTGAGTAGGAGTATTTGCAGAGGGCGAGCTGTAAGTTACCTGCACTGGTATCTGGTCATGCCTCTTTTTGCTTGATTCTGTATCAACAGCGACAGATATTTTGTGGGTGATCCCTCATCTGGTGTCCTGGTTTCTAGCCTTTGAATGCAAGGATTCATTCATATTGTAATGAGTAGTTTTCAGATAACCACCTGTTAGATATGATTTTAGTAATTTCTCTATATTCTTCTTTACTATCTTGATGATTATGGGAAGTGAAATCTCCTGGCCCTTTTTATATGGGGCAGAACGGTTCTTCTCTTAGATGCCACAAGTGTACTTATTGGTTGAAGGCATATGCTTCATCTTCCCAGAGAATCAGCAAGTATGTTTTTTATTAGGCATCTTATTCCTGAAAAGCTGATGGATGCCTGTATCTTGATCCTTCCTGTAGAAGCTTGGAGTACCCTCTACTTCATGGTTGTCTTACTCTATTTGCTTGCTAGTCTACAACAAGCTGAGGAAGGAATAAACTGATTTCTGATATAGAAAAGGAAGGTTAGCAACTTGAAGAATTAGAACTTGGTTTATATATATTTCATCAAAACCAATCACTATGCTAAATGACTCATTCTTTGATTGACTTGGCAGTTTATTCAAGTATCCACTGGATTTCAGTTTTGGAAAATTTTTTTCCCTAAAACTTCGCTTTGATAATATTGACTTACCTCTGATAACAAAAATACAGGATCTGAATTATCTGCTCATTATCTTTGATATTAATCCTGATTTAATATCTAGCAATAATCTTCTTTTCCCTCACAGGGACCATCCTGAGGGACATACAAAACCTGGGCAGCATTCCATGCATATATTGCTTTTCATGATAGGGAGCATGGAGGAGTCTGAAGGGATTGACACATGTCTATCAGTATTTTTCCCCTCGGCTGCTGTTTGCAGAGGGTAGTGATGCCTGATCTTCTGCCTCTTGCGCTTACTATTCACCTCACACATTTGCTTGAAGAGGGGAACCATAGCTGCTTCTCAGATTATCCATTGGTAATCTGTTTCCCACTGTTTCCCTAGGTTTCCTTAGCTCTATTTTCTTAACACGTATCCCTCTTGCTCTAAGGGTGCTTTTCCCATAGTGATGTTCCAATATCATTCTGATATTTAACAGAGATACCATGTGACAGTCCTTTGTCAATGTCTAATCCTTAGGGTAGTTTTTGTGTTTGTTTGTTTTTGTGGGGGGCATCTGTGGACTAAAAGAATAAAAGTCATCCATTGATGCCACAAATACCATGTTGGGGCAAGTAGGAGTGCAGACTGCCTCACGAGCCACGCTTTGTGACTCAGGTCACCTAACCCTCTGTGCCTCAGTCTCCACCTCGTGAAAGGGGAGAAATAAAAAGACCTACCATCAAGGGGTGTTATATAGATTAAATCAATTAATAAACAAAAAGGTATTTAGAACTTACCTGGACACATAAGGATACTTCATATGTAGCTGCAAGTGTTGCTACTCATTTAAAATTGCATACAGCATTAACTAGATCTGCATGTTTCCAAACAGGTTAGTGAAGTAGACTGTTCATTGATCTTGGAGGATAGGTCTTATGTCAGGGTACCTTTATCACTCCTCTCTTAATAATATTTGGGGAGGAACTATTTATTTAATATTTCTAGATTATGATTAGTTGCTGATGTGAGGCACTGCTTTGGTGACCACTTAACATCATTATGAGACTGGGAGTGGTGCATAAACAATGAATTTTGGAACACTGAAAAGAAATAAAATAAAATGAAAAAAATCATTATGAGTTTCAGTTTTCCAAATTACCCAACGAAAGCATGCTAATTAAAGAAACCTTTAATTAAGAAGTCTGAATAATATTTATATATTCATATAAAATAACTATATAAGTAGAATATATTTATTTAAACATATAACATTAAATAATATGTAATATTTATATAAAAATTCTGGATCAAATACAATTGGCTTATTTAGGTTTATTTAGGTTTTATATTTATATATAATATAGTTTATATAAAATATAATGTATATAATATATATTTATATAAAAATTCTGGATTAAATACAGTGGCTTATTTAAGTTATAGAATATTAAAAATTTTCATCCTCCCATTGCCCATATAATGTCTAGTTTGGGAGTAGAATTTTAGGAGGTGCTGATGAACAGAGAAAGGGTAATAGTTCTATTTATGCTGTGCCCAAGGAGTGTTAAACTGGTCCCAGGAAAAGCATAGGAGCAAAAACTCTGGGCGTGTAAATAATGGCCATGTAAAGAATGCTGGAGTAAAAGAAGAGACAGTTGTATTAAGAGTCAGTTGATAAATATAAGGGGGCAGGGATCTGTGTATGTCTAGACCTAATTTAAACTATTTTGGGATTATTCATGGTTTTCCATATTCTCATTTAGTCTCATTTGTATTCACTCTTAAATATACTATCATTTATTCATTACTGAGGACTATAAGTCAAGGAATGACTATAAGTCAAAGAATTTGGCATTTCATGACATGCAAAAATTTCTGGAAAGCTGGAAATTTAATCAGACCCTTAGTATTTGTTGTTCTCATTCACAAGGTCATACACCTATTTATATTGAGATTATTTTCCCTCACTTTTCTGCTTGTTTTACTGACTCACTGAATATAGATCCTATTAGTGAGAGATGTTTTAAGAGTTAAAATATGGTTTGAGAAGCAGCTTGTTTGCCCTATATTATCTAGTGTCACAGGGTGATGTGTATAGAGCATGGTATAGCTGACCTGGTTAATATGAGTTGGTGAGTGGACAGTGGCTATTGGATTGAGCGTAGGATCTCTAGTCAGGATATTGTCCCTACAATCTTAAGCAACTAGTTATCAAAAGATATATAATACATACTAAAAAAGGGAAATTTTTGTATTTTACTTAGTAGAGAAATAATCATGGAGAAGAGAACTGACCAGTTCTTGAAATGTGTGTGTGTGTGTGTGTGTGTGTGTGTGTGTGTGTTTTATGGAGAGCCATTACAAAAAAAAAAAAAAAGTTCCCTACTAGGAAACATTGTTCTGTTCATTCATCACATTCTTATGTTTGTGATCTTGCATTTGACCCTTTGCCAAAGCCTGGCACATCCATTCTCATCAGATGTATATGAAGACATTGCCTCATGAAAGTTCTTGGAGCATGAATAGGTGTGACCATTGTCAGAAACAGATGAATGAAAAGAAGAAAAGGAATGTATACTTAATACAAAATAAATGTTGTTGATTCATAGGTTAGAGGAAAGAAATGGAGATAATGAATCTCGCTTTGTTGCTCATGTCTTAGCTGGTGTCACTGTTAACTTTGAAGCATTTAGGTTTATAACATATTTAAACTAGAGGGTAACTATAAATATTCTTATCCTTGCAGCTTGGAGATATGAAATGGTTGAAGACATTTGGCATAATTTTGCTCACAAATGACTTGCAACCATTTTAGCAGTTGCACCAGCAAAACATGATTCAGTGGCTCTGGAAATTTCACCATATTATGTATAAAAATATTGTGAAAATGTAGGCATAAAATGTTGCATAGCTTTATTTGGTTCTCATGAAGATCAGGTACTCTGGAATGCTTAATCTCAGTACTCTTTGGAGAAAGATATATTATTTAGGATCAAGTTCAGAGTATTCCTTTTGACTTGGTTTGCCACCAGAGGATAACCTTAATTATTTAGACAATAAAAGCAATGCCTCAACCCATTCTCATTTCCAATGGACTGCTTAAATATGGCTTCAAGCGGTGATATCAGGTGATTAAATGCAAAGCCTCAGAAGACATTTCTAGATTTCATCTATTCTCCAACTTGTCTTCCTTTCTCTTTCCAAAGAAAATTTTGGGTTCCTCTTCTTGCAGAGGCCTCCTCTCTCTCTTTAGTAATTTCTGTTCTGTCTGTATGTGTGTAATATATTTGTCATTGGAACTAAGTTACTCCTATTCATAATAAAAACACTTAACACTTTCTACATTGCCATGATTGTGTTATGTGGTCTCTAGGTATTATTTAACCTTTGTTATTTCCCTATGAGGTAGGTTAGGTAGTACTATATCCCCAACTTTACAGATTTTATATATTAGAGGATTTAAATGGGCTAAGTGACTTAACCAAAGTCATATGGAAGAGCTGGGTCCCAAATTCAAGGTCTGCTTGGCCCCCGAATTATACCCAGTTGTGCTATACTGCCTCTCATCCTTTCATCTGTCCATTTTTCCATTAGTCAATTCTTCAAATATTTATTGAACAATTATAGTGCACTAGAACCAGTCACAATTACTGAGGATACAAAAATAATGGGGACATATCATATGACTTTGAGGAACCTAGAATCTGGTGGGGGGAAAAACAGAATCAGACTCTAATGGAGATATTAATTATAGCAATGTGATAAGACCTATAGTTATAGAGAAATGCACTAAACTCAATGGGAAAAGAGAAGACAATGTGTCTTCCAGTCTAGGTAATTCATGGAAAGTTTCATTTTCCCTTGGAGTACAATCTGGACAAATGCTATGGAACCAGAAGAAGAGGTGTTTTAGATGGAACCAAGAGCACAGCAGAATATAGAGCCAGGAAGTGGGCTGTTCATTGACAGATCACCTGCGGGTGTTCCAGTTGAAAAACCTTTGTGTGTGTGTGCACACATGTACATGTGCGTGTGTATGTGCAAATGTTCATACATATATACACACACTGAAGGGCTGGGATATAAGGAGAAATGAAAGCAGGGACCACTCTAAGAAGGATGTGGATTGCCATTTAAAGGAGCTTGGATTCTGTGGTGAAGACAGTGGAGCGTCATGAAAGAACTTTAAGCAAAGGAGCAAAAATCATTGTATTTGCCTTTTGCTAGTTTTATCATGGAGCCAGAGAGGGCCATGTGGCACTGCATGGGGCTAGCACAGTAGCTGATTGGCAGTTTCATACTCAGGAAGGCAGTGAGAAAGGATCGATTCCACAGTGATAATAACAGGAAAAAGCAGGTAGATATCTGAGGCTTTTAGGAGGCACGTGACAAGAATGTTACGATTACCGGGCAAAGAGCAGGAAGATGAAAAGGGAGAGGGGAGGGACAGGGGGGAGGAAGGAGTTCAAAGAAGGCGTTCAAACTTTTTCATTTGGATCACATTCTGTATCAGCAGTCCCAGGGTCTCTATTTCAAATGGAGGTAAATGCTATAGCAAAAGCTCTCACATACAATTGCTTTTACTCTCACATACGATTCTTCTGACACCAGATATGGGGTGTAGTTTTTCACACACCAACCAACTCCTCAACACTAGCTGGTGTCTTACAATTCAATTCAAGCCCAAACTATCCAGTTTGGGCAGACCCCAGAGGCTAAGGGCTCATTCCCATTAGACATGGGTCCACCCCCATTTCCAAATGCCAGTCGCAGGTAGCAGGTCCCCAATTTACCCACAATTTCTGTCCAAATCGACTACAAATCAGAAATTCCCACAACCTCATCCTTGGATTCAATCATTTGCTAGAACAGCTTTTGGAACTCAGACATACTTTGTGAATTTACTGTGTAGTAAAGAATGTGATGAACAATATAGATGGACATGAGCAACCAGATGAAGATCTAGAAGGGTCTTGAGTGCAGGAACTTCTGTCACCATGGAGTAGGGGTGTGCTACCTATCTGGCCTGTTGATGTGTTCACCAACCTGGAAGTTCTCTGAACCCCCATACCATTGGGGTTTTTATGGAAGTTTCATCACAGAAGCATGATTGATTATTAACTTCATTTCCATCTCCTCTTCCCTCTCCAGAATATAGAGAGTAGGACTAAACATTCCAAGATTTTAGTTATGGCCTGGTGTTTCTTTCCTTCTTTTTAAAGATTCATTTATTTATTTATTTTCGAGAGAAAGAGAGAGTGCACACATAAGTGGGAGGGGCAGAGAATCTCAAGCAGATGGCCCACAGAGCTTGATGGCACCAATCCGATCCCACTACTCTGAGATCGTGACCTGAGCTGAAATCAAAAGTTGGGACCTTAACCAACTGAGCCACCAGGCACCCCTGGCTTGGTATTTCTGCCAAGCAGCCCCCATCAATGAGCCTACCAAGATCACCTCATTAGAACAAAATAGATCCCCATCACCCTGAAAATTCCAAGAGATTTAGGAACTCTGTGTCAGATGAGTCTAACCCTCAGGAAATTACAAAGGTCTTAGGAGCTCTGTGTCAGGAACCAGGGGCAGACAACAATATAAATATTTCTTATCATTTCACAAGTAGCTTCCCTGTAATGTTGCTTTGAGAAATGCACAGTGCCTGGCATAATTCTCCCTTGTTAGACTTTGTGATCATTCAATAAAATGATGGGAAGTACCTGCCTCTTGCAAATGTAAATTCTCACCATCATCCTCATTCTTGGCTCTCTTCTCCCTTTTCTCAAAGCCATGCTTTACCTCAGGGCAAGGGAAAGTTTCTACCACATGGTCTGGCTTACTATCTTTGGTCCAGTCTAGATCCTGCCAGAAAGGACATGCTGTTCTGCCTGACAACGGTGGTTCTGTATAGTTTCTACAGTCACAGCTCTGCATCATGTTCTTCCCAGTACACCTAAAGTTGTAGTATTGCCTTTCATTAAAGAATTAGTTTCTCCTCTTCTCATCCCTAGACTTAGGTTTTCTTTTGTATAGTAGGTGATAGTCCAGTACCTGTCTGGCAAGAGATCTAATAAGCTAACGTTCTGGCTAGAGTGTGGAATGCAGTAATGAGGATTCCCAGTTCTTTTGATATTTGTGAACATAAGCAAGCAAGATGTGAGAATTAAGCTGGTCTCTCAGTAGATAGTAGGTCCTAACCCCTGGGCTGACATTCACATGTAGAAACCCTGCCATCAGGACTGCAAAAGCCAAGTGGATCACCAGAACCCGAAAACACACCTACAAACACTGAGGTCGTCCTAAACTTGGAAAGACTGGCTCAGACATGTGATAAGTCAAGAAACTCTGTTAGTGCAAGTTTAGTGGGCAAGCATTAAGGATCCCTCGGTGCTGAGTGAGAGAATAGCTTATCTTGGACTCAAGTGAGAACTGGTTCAAGGATAGGGCCAAGAGGAGCTTGTAGCTGGGAGGCCAGGAACCTGAAATCTCAAAACAAGCTGAGAAAGTGAACACTTTCTAGGGAGTAAGGTAAGCACATGTGAATTCTCTATCTCGTGCCTTCAAGAGCCGTCTGCTTTCTTTGCTCTGATCTATCCTCCGTTCCCCACCATTGCGTATCTCCTCAGAGAGCATTTGTTTTAAGTTTTGGGGTTGTTGTTTATTTGTTTGGTTTGACTCAGAGATTGTCTATCAGGTGAGAGAGAAAGTGACCTGAAATTCTTCCTTTGCTACAAATCTTAAAATCCCACCTTAACTTCCTTACACTGGAACGCCCTCCTTTTGGCATAGGTGATTTGTAGCTCTTCAATGATATTCCCAGCTCTACAAAAGTGAGATGTCATCAGAGTGAAACCATGATTTCAGAAGCAATTTATGAACTCTATACCCACGGTGAATTTTAAAAAAGTCTTATATTTACCAAGTCATAAATTTTAACATATGTCTGTTTATTGGAATTCCTTGTCAAAGAGTTTTTTTCTTTGCAGACCCTAAATTAATTAGTAGCTTCTATTTGTAAGGCCTTGACTGAATAATTCAGAATTTCAAAAAACAAACATCAGTCAAGGTGGTTTTTTTAAACAGTGTTGTTTTTATTTATGCATGAGATTGCATTAAGTAATAATCGCACATTACCTACAGAGATTTCTTAACCGTTTCCTGGTAGTTTCTTTCCTTAAGTTATTCCTAAAGTCCAGACAAGGGGCACCCGGGTAGGTCAGTGAGTTATCTGCCTTTGGCTCAGGTCATGATCTTGGGGTCCTGGGATTGAGCCCATATCATTGGGCTCCCTGCTTGGTGAGGGTGTCTTCTTTTTTTCCCTCTGTCCCTCCTCTGTGCTCGTGCTCTCTTTCTCTCTCACATTCTCTCTCTGTCTCTCTCTCTCAAATAAATAAATAAATTTATTTTAAAAAATTCTAAATTAAAAAAAGTCCAAACAATAGGGACTACCACCTACCACTCTCACCAAGTCTTAACTCAAATGTTAAGGGCTTACCCTGATCGACACATCAAAAATCACCACCTGTACTAGCTCACCCCCCCATCTTTCTTATCTGCTCTACCAATAACATATATGCAACATGGGATATTGTTAGAAATACAAATTCTCAGACTTCAGCCTAGACTTACTGATTCAGAAAACCTGGGGGTGGGGCCCAGGACTCTGTGTCTAACAAACCTTCCAGGACATTCTGATACACCCTAACTTTTGAGGACCATTAGTGCAAGATAGAAAGATTCTGAAGACCATCTGAGGCTTTTTAATTCCCTCCTACTTCTTGCGGTTTTTAGTGATGTGATTATCTCCTGGGATTGGAGTGGTCTAAAACTGCAACACCATTGTCTCCAGAGAGACAATTCATGACTTCCATCTTTTTCCCGAATGAAGGAATAGTTGTTATATGAAGAATGACTCTGACCACTTCTAGACTGCAGGGGAGGATTTCCAGGACTTCCTTGGCACAGTGTGCCATTGTTAGACTTTATTTGCCTTTCTATATTATCCCAAACCAGAATAATTTAAAACTGACTGTAATGATTAGTGTGTGATCTCTAAGGAAGTAAGCTTTGGAGTCAGACTCATAAGGAATTGGATGAGTCTTTCCCTTTAACAGAAGTGTGGCATGAGAAAATTACTTAGCATTTTTGGGTTTTAGTTCTCAGTGCAATAAGGGGAAGATTATATCTCCTGTGAAAGCTGTTGTGTGGATTAGGAGGGAACGGGTACACAGAACAAGTGTAGACCCTGGATTAGGTCAGATGTTCAGTGAAGAGTATCTGTTACTACATCTCATTTCAGGATTTGGAGGTAAGGGTCTAAGATTGTTTTTGATTGCTTTTTTTTTAATTGGAAGAATTTTAAAAGTAAAAGCTAATCAGTTAAAGATAAGAAAGGCGAATAATTTTCCAAAAATGGAAACTTTACATTAGCATTAAATGGATGTGAGTTACAACCCTTTGTTATTATTAATAGTAATGTCTAAGATTTATCAAATGCTAAGTGTGTCCGGGTACAATGTGAACAGCTTATACTTTGATGAGGGCTTATTTTTCTCACGTAACCAGAAGTACCAAGGTACTTGGTGGCTGGAATTTGTTGTCAGCATATCACATCTGAGGGGGACTCTCATGGTTGCAAGAGAACTCTTTGAGCTTCAGCCGCCACATCCTCATCCCAGCCATCCTATCCTTATCCACGCTCGTGAAAGATGCAGGCAAGCCGAGTCAGCCTCCCTTTCAAAGATTTTCTCAGAATTTTAACCCAGCACTTCTTACACCTAGTTATCCTAAACATTACTATCACGCCACCCCAAAACTGGGAATGAAAAAGGGAAATGTGATAAACGGTAGACAATAAGTGGTCTTTGCCTTGCCTGAATTACCCCATTTAATACTTACAATAACTAGTGAGATATGTATTATTTAGATCACCTTCTATTTACAAAGGATACAGTTGAGGCAGAGAGTGATCAGTAACTTGCTCAAGGTCATGTAGTGCCACCTGCTAAACCCAATGATTTAAACTAGTTCGGAGAGCCTACATTCTAATTTACTGTATTATTATATAGTAAAAACATAATATTTACTGTATTGCCATACAGTAAAAGCATACCAATCTTCCTTAAGTTTTCCATAACTCTTTGAAATTGCATATTTTCTCCTACTGGGAGTTTAAAACACAGATTTTTGTTGTTAAAATTTCTGTACTAAAAGGAATTGCTGTGGAAGTTGTGAGAACAGAAAACTTTGCCCTACTAAGAGCATTCTCCCCCATAGGGAACGAGGGGCCCAATGATAGTAGTCTTAAAAGCAAATGAACATGTTGAACATATTGTATTTTTTCAGTACTTCTTTCAACAAATATTTGTTTGGTGCCTATTAAGTGCCGGCAACTGGAGATAATCATGGGCCAAACTATTTCAACACAGCACCCTGGTTTTCTTAGGTTTTTGAGTTAGTAATAAAACCCAAGCAGGAAATCTGGCAATGCCTAAGCCAGCTGTACTTATAAAATTATGTTTTATTCTTCTAGGGTTTTATTGTTTCCAAAGCACTTCCATGTGTGGTATTTTGTCTGTTAAATCAATTTCTTCTGTCAGTTTTACTTATTAATTATATAATTTTCCTCTTGTTTATTGAGAACCTCTATTGATTAGTAAGAATAGAAGCTAGATTGACAGAAACAGTGATAATTTCATTCTGTCTGAAAAATGTTGCAGTTGGTAAATGTTTTCACAGCTGAAATCAACATTTTGTGGTTCACCTAGGGAAGGGAAAAAGGCAGGGGAAAGTGAGGCAGAATATTGAAATACAGAATCTGTATACTCACAAAGTATACTAACATGACATTTAATTCCCAAAGCCTATGTAACTTAATAGGTTGAGACTTTGTTGATGGTATTCCTGAATTCTACTTCCTTGGATTCTATTTTTTAGTTCTATGCCATTGTAGTGATTTGGTTTGGATTTTAGAGACTACAGGTGTATGTAATTTAGACATTAGTTGCCTGTCTTCCATTTTCAACCACTCTTTTATCTGTTAGTATTTAGTGATTTTTTTTTCCCTGCAACAGATAGTCTCTATCTCCTAGAAATGCTGAAGGCATGGATTATGTGTAATTTTATTTGCATTCCTGTTCATCATATAGTTTTGGGGAATATTCATATTCAAGTAGTAGACATTATCCTCCCGGTCTTGAAATCACTAACCCATCACTTTCAAAAAGGCTCAAAGATGATAATATTCGCAGAGTACAAGAGGAAAACAGGGGAAAATCCCACCTCTCTATTGACGTTGTGGAATTCTCTGGAAAGATAAAGTAGAGCAGTGATTTTCAGACTTTAGTGGGCGTAGGAATCACCCAAAAACCTTAGTAAAACACAGATTCTAATTCAATAAATCTGAAGTTGTTCCAAGATTCTGTCTGTCCAACAAGTTCTCAGGTAAAATTGATGCTATTGGTCTGAGAACCACATTTTA
The DNA here is from genome assembly GCA_004024625.1 of Mellivora capensis. Lineage (NCBI taxonomy): Eukaryota > Metazoa > Chordata > Mammalia > Carnivora > Mustelidae > Mellivora > Mellivora capensis. The sequence continues at coordinate 11,675 of PISX010013662.1, read as the reverse complement.
AATAGAAACGAACCACGTCATCTTAGTCACAGCCTCATGGAGGGCTTTTCATTCCCTTCACAGTCACATTTTGCCACATGTGTTGCCAGGGAAGAAAGACGTGCTCAGCATGCGAAGCAAGAGAGAAGAGAGTAGAATAGAGTTTCCCTCCTCATAGCCGTCTGTCTCTGATTACAAAGGAAAATCTGAAAGCGTAGCCAGCTGGGTTATAAGTAATTACTAACAGTATATATATAGTAGTGCCTTGCCTTCAAGTCTGTTTTATGCAAAATCGATGTAACTACAGCTATTTTGCTTTTGCTAGAATTTCCCTCCCATATCTTTACGCCTTAATGTTCAACTTCTTTGTATCCTGATATAAAACATGGAATCTTGAATCTCTTGAAAAGATTTGTGACTCTATTTTCTTATTCCAGCCTAACAGTCTTTTCCTTTAAAACCAAAGATTTTGGTCCATTTATACTGAATTACATTCTACAACATTATTTTGTTTCTTTGTCCCACTTTTTCTGTTTTTTTCCCCCCTACCCCCACTTCTATTTTTTTTTTTTTTTTTTTTGGCTGTGAAGACAAGAAGATACATACTATGATAGAAGCCATGGTCTATTTCTTAATTGAATTGAGCTCTCTAAACTAATGGAAAAGAAGTAGCAGAACCAAAATATAGTGCAAAGGAATTTGGGGTATGAAAGGATAAAGAAGCTAAAATTAGCCAGCAATTAAGATAAAAGCCTGCTCTACACCTAGCTTTCAGCAGGAAGGTCAGTAGCCATATGGAAAAAGGAGGAAAGACAGGAAAAGGATGGAATGACTTGTCTGAGAAAAAAAAAAATTAAATATTTGGGTCTGAAGACATATAAGTGGGCAGGAAATAAAAGGATTTATTACCGTCTAAATAAACAACAGTTTAAATACAAGTTATAAAATTGCACTCTTTGTTGGAAAGGCTGATTGTAGGGGTATCGGGGTGGCTCGGTTGGTTAAGTGTCTGTCTTCTGCTCAGGTCATGGTCTCAAAGTCCTGGGATAGGGTCGTAGGTCAGGCTCGCCGCTCAGCCGGGAGTCTGCTTCTCTATTGCTCCCTGCTTGTGTTCTCTCTCTCTTTCTGTCAAATCAATAAATAAAATCTTTAAAAAGAAAAAAAAGGAAAGGCTAATTGTGGTAAAAAAAAAAAAAAGCCTCAACTAAAGATCTAAACTCAGTCTTAAAGGGTGTTTATTTTAATGGACTCTATTCCCTCTAAAAGTTTTCAGAGGTAATTTTATTTTCATAAGGGTTACAGCTGTGTTTAAATATATGCTGGAGTGGGGTGTGAAATTTGGCTCGATGTTACATTTGAAAATCCAGTAGGGGTTTGGTCAGCTTATAATGCATGTTTCCACTTAAGTACTGAACAGTTGAACAGTTTGATAGGTTTTCTTTGATATTATTTGAACTGTTTTTTGCATCTGAATTAAAGTTTCAAGTTGCATACTGGCAGATCAAGTGGACATTAGCTAAGACATAAAACAAAATACAAAGGCCAAAAAAAAATTCTCCTTAATTTTCGATAGGAACTAAGTTTAATGGTGAGGATTCATGTATGTGTGTGTATGTGTGTGTGTGTGTGTGTGTGTGTGTGTCTGTGTACCTAAGAGTGAAAAATACGTATAACATACTAGATAATACAGCATACTAGATAATAATGTTACTATGATACAAAATGATACAAAAAATCTAAAAATGTTTACTAACACACACACAGTTTTTAATGCATGCTTGAGATGGTAGAAAATGAACGGATGACATTGCTTTGCGTCATAAAACTTGAGACGTTTCTATAGAGACTAACAAGTGAAGGGAGTACTCAAACTCATATTTGCTCTAATGTATCTATCTATCCCCAAAGTTGAGACCTTGTTTCACTAACACACACACAGTTTTTAATGCATGCTTGAGATGGTAGAAAATGAATGGATGATGTTGCTTTGTGTCATAAACCTTGAGACGTTTCTATAGAGACTAACAAGTGAAGGGAGTACTCAAACTCATATTTGCTCTAATGTATCTATCTATCCCCAAAGTTGAGACCTTGTTTCAGTGGACTGTAGGCATGCATGGTGGACAAGAGATAAGGCCTGGACCCGGAGGAGTGGGAGAGTGGATCAGAGGATCCTGCAAATGGCCTAAATTCCTCATGTGCTCCATCCTCAGGGTATCAGATAGGGAACAAATATCCTGCTATGCAGGACGAGATAGTAGGGAAAATAGCCTTATTTCCCCCTTGGCTCTGAGAAGAATTAAAACAAAAATTCTCCCTTTATATCTAGTGTCCACTTGGATTAGAATGATAAAATCCTAATGTGTATGTGGCCCAATAAACCCAGAGACAAAAATTTTGTTTAGAGTGATTCCAGGTTCATGGCACCCTCCTGTTGTTTGGAAGAGGAAAAAGAAAATCCTCTCTTGGAGGACACATTGTAATCCCCAACGGATTCCTCTCTACAAGACACCAAGAAAAATGAGCTCGTATTTAAAAAAATGAGGAGACAAAATGCCACGAGTACATGTTAGTAGAAATCATATGTCCAAAAACTATAACACAAATACTTCATAAATTTAAAGGAATAAAACAGAGCATTAAAATAATGATTAAGGGACAAAGGACAACCAAACTTCTCAGGGCATTTTGAAAAATGGGCCCATAGAGCTTCTCCAAATAAAAGAACAATATCATAAACTTTGCAGGTTAAATAGCCATAGAGAGAATAAATGAACTGTCACATTGAACTGAAATAATTATTCAAAAAGGGCATAGAGAGATGAAGATATGGAAAATAAGAAAGATTGAAGAAAATAACATCTTTGAAGAAAATGACATCTTTGATGTCAACCCAGATAGAAGATATGGAGGAATGTCCATTTTTGCCATATTTTGCTGACACAGGATTGCTCTGAGATCAAATCAGAAATTCATACAGATGTGTTTTTTGATCTTTAAATCAATAAAGATAACCATAAAACAACCATAAAATTGTTCAAAGTTATTATCCACCTAATGACTATTAAGAAAAAAATGTTTACTTCATTTTATCTTTGCCTACTGGCCTTCTCTTCCAGTGCCTACAGCTAATAATCCCAAGATCTTTTATGTCTTAGGCTAGCACATCATATCCTATGATTATTCTTTAAAAATATATTTATTGAGAAAAGCCTCTTCTCTTATAACATGACATTTTTAATTTCTAAGAAACTTACATTTATCAAAATGTAATTGGACAGTAGTTTTATGGTGACAGGAAGTCAGGGATGGAGAATTGCAAAATTGTAACTTCAAAGCTGTTCATTCTATCCCACCCACCCCAATCCTTGCTGGAATCATCATAATGAAAGTTGTTGTTGTTTTTTTTTTTTTTAAGTTGTGCATGCACAGCTATAAAACCTAAATACCACTGAGCAGATCCAACATTTCAGCCCATCTAGCTTTTGCTGAGGGCAATGGCTTCCTCTTCCTCTCACTGCAAAGTGGCAGTGTGTGGCACACTCATTGGCAAAGTGTCGATACTCGTTCTTTCCACCTTTATCACCTGTAGGGTGGATTGCATGGCTGCTCAGACAGAGCAGCTGTGGAGCAATGGTGTGCTTCCTTTCCAGCAGTAGCGTTAGTTCCAGATTATTCTCACATTCGACCAATGGCTGTCATGAAAGCACAACTTGTTTCTTTCTGACTGGAACAGTATTTTTAGATCTGTGACTGAGATGCACAACCTAGGAGGTTCTCTCTATAGACAGAACCCTGGTCTGTCTCTCCTCACATTTTCCTCTACCTCATCCTCTCCCTCCTCATTTTGGACATGGGGAGCTTCAGATCTGTTGTGGCACCTCTCGTGGCCCTAGGGTCTTCACTTGTTAAATGGGGATAGTTATAGTGTAACCACCTCATACAGTGTTAAGATTATAACTGATAATATATAAAAAGCACAAAGCATTGTGTATACAGATATATATATATGTGGATATATTATATATATGTTATATATAACATGGATATACAGCACATGTAAGTAACTTGTGCCTCAAATTGTGCCCCATTTTATACCCTATGCATTGTCCCAGCCACTTCCCCTTTTATAACCCCCTTGTGGGCAGATATTGCAATTAATCATCTCTCTGCCTTTTTGTTGTTGTTGTTGTTGCAGCAGATAGTACTGGGCTTTACTTATATTAAGACTTTCATTCTTATATGTTAAATAAAAGCACATTAATTCTCCACCCACGTAATCTTTAAAATGATTTTTGCAGTGTCTATTGTAGCTAGTTATCCTTTGTGAAACCTAGCGAGGGAAGTGGGTCTGGTAAAGAGGAATGCTTTTTCTTTTTCTTGATTCTCTATTTCCTAACTTGTTCCCTACTCCCTAAAATCTTGGCAGATATTTTATGGAGAAAGAATTAATGGTGAAATATGTCTTTTTTTAAGATTTTATTTATTTATTTGACAGACAGAGATCACAGTTAGAGAGGCAGGTAGAGAGAGAGGAAGGGAAGCAGGCTCCCTGCTGAGCAGAGAGCCCAATGTGGGACTCGATCCCAGGACCTTGAGATCATGACCTGAGATGAAGGCAGAGGTTTTAACCCACTGAGCCACCCAGGCGCCCCAATGGTGAAATATGTTTACAAAGTGTTGTGTATCCGCTGCTTGGAGATTCATAAGGCACTTTTGGCATGTGGAAGGCCTAGAGGAGTTTTGAATTAAAGGAATTTTTATATTTTAAAGAAGTTTTTATGGGTGCTTGGGTGGCTCAGTTAGTTAAGCATCTGACTTTTGATTTCAGATCAGATCAGGTCACAATCTCAGGGTTGTGAGATCCAGTTCTGCACTGGGCTCCACATTGGGTGTGGAGCCTGCTTAAGATTCCCTCTCTCCCTCTGCCTGCCCTCCCAAAAATAAATTTTTAAATAAACAAGTAAAAAAAATTTCTTAACACATTTCCCAAATTAATTTGACTGCAAAATACTTTTTTCCTCCTTAAATTGTTGTTCATGAAATACTTGTATAATTTGTATCTCTTTTCTTAAATTAATAAACATATCTTTCTTAATTTTATAAATTATCAGAGTATCTAAATAAGTTCTATTTTAATTTATTATGATGTCAGTGTGTTTGGGGAAAGTGATAGGAAGTATTGGGGAACAAGATTTCGAGAACTTTTGGTTGTCTTTTATTTTTTAATATAGTTGAGTTAATTTGCAGCCCATGGATTTTTCTCTTGAGAGGAAGAGATCTGATATAACTAGTCTATTAGCTGATCTATATTACATATTGAAAAATTAAATCAACTTTATTTTTTTAAAGATTTTTTTAAAAGATTTTATTTGTTTATTTGAGAGAGAGCAAGAGCCGGAGCAGGGGAGAGGGGTGGAGAGAGAGAAGGAAAAACAGACTCCCTGCTGAGCAGGGAGCCCGAAGCAGGACTCCATCCCAGGACCCCAGGATCATGACCTGAGCTAAGGGCAGATGCTTAACCAACTGAGCCACCCAGGCATCCTTACAATCAATTTTAAACATGTTAGTATACTCTACTTTCAAGGGAAAAACATACTGAATTTTTTAAAAAGTTTATATTTTTGAAAGGTCCAGGAAAGAGCACCCATCCTTTCTTAGAATTCTCTTATACCCACGCTCCTTCCTAATGAAATTTTTATTAGTCATCAACAGAAGTTTAAAAATATATCAGGTGGAGCTCACCTCTATTAATTTGTTGCAGGACTTTGGAGAGTTGCCTTTATTTTCTGTAATCTTATCACAAAAGAAAAAAATAGTAGGAATATTGCATTCCTTTATAGAGCAGTTACTAAGATGGGAGAAAATCACTGCTCATAAGTTAAAGGCAATGGATTTTACACATTAGTCACATTAAATACATGAAAAATGACTTACATAGTTCCCCTTTCTGCCTCTCTCAAAAGCTCAGATGTTGCCAAATTACCAACAATTTCATTCTTCATCTTTCTTCCCAAAGCAACAAAATTTTGTTTCTCCATGTGCAAAAAGTATTTCAAACAAACAAACAAACAAAAAAACAGAGAAGATAGAGGCTGGGAAGATGGCACCAGAGTACCGTAACTTGCCTTAGTCCCATATATACAACTGGCTAACACTCATTTACATCAGTGTAAATAACCCAGAAAACAATCTGAAGATTGGCAGAGTAAACTCCACAACTAAAAGTGTGGAAGAGGACACATCATAGAAGGTAGGAATAGTGAAGGCGTGGTTTGGGAGCAAAATGGCTCCCAATGATGCTACTGACCAATGCTAGTGGTGAAACAGACTGAATAGTCTGGAGATGACCCCGAGAGATCACTCTGGGTTTCCCGGACAATGAACCAGCTGTGACCAAGCATCTCCTTTCCTTATTTCTTCCAAACTCAGCTTTCCATTGTACGGGTGGCTTTTTTGCTCCCTGCAGGAGAGACTGCAACTTCCAATGGACATCTAAGGAGTCCAGATACAGGCCCCATGACTGTCCACAATGGGGAGGATGCCGGTGATGTGGAGAAGAGTGTAAAACAGACTTTCACCCCAGGGAGTTCATGAACAGAGACAGAACACCAGGGAGTTTATGACCAGCCAATAATAATTGGCTTTGGAAGTGAGAGGGGTTGAATCTCATGAGTTTTTATAACAAGTGGGATTGAAAGCCTGGGATTATAAAAATCAGTGGGCTCAGCTCTGGGAGAGTCTGGAAAGCTTTAGGAAGCTGAGTCCCTACCCTTAAAGAGAAAGCACCACAAACAGTTGGCAGAGATACAGCGTAGAAGCACCAGTTTGGAAGTGCTAAAGGAAGAAGAAGGAGAGTGATTTACTCATTTCAGAGTGTGCCCCAAAGATCAGGGATCACAGGAAGATGCCTCCAGGGGCAAAGGAGCTTCCAGGTGCCAATTCCCTCTTCTTCCCCCCTCCCCAACATAAACAACAGCCACCTGTAGAACCAGCACAGCCCTGCTACCTAACTTGCTTATACCAAGCTCCATACCCATGTGGTTCAGCAGATCTGTCCCTCCCTGTCACATCTGCCTTACTCCCCGTACTATGGGCCCCCTCCTCCAAGAAGATGTGCACAAACCTCACCAGCACCATTCACCATGATCAAGTGGGATTTATTCCTAGGATGCAAGGGTGGTTCAATATTTGTAAATTAATCAACATGATACATCACATCAATAAGAGAAAGTATAAAAACCATATGATCATTTGAATAGATGCAGAAAAAGCATTTGACAAAGTACAACATCCATTCATGATAAAAGCCCTCAACAAAGCAGATCTAGAGGAAACATACCTCAACAAAATAAAGGCCTTTTATGAAAAACTCAAGGCAAACATCATACTCGATGTGGGAACTGAGAGCTTTTCTCCTAAGGTCAGGAACAAGACGAGAATGTTCACTCCCATCACTTTTGTTCAACATAGTACTGGAAGTCCTAGCCATAGCAGTTAGACAACAAAAAGAAATAAAAGGCATTCAAAGTGGTAAACAAGAAGTAAAACTTTCACTAACTGTAGATGACATGATGCCATAGATAGAAAAACCCTAAAGACATCACCAAAAAAATACCAGAACTGATAAATGAATTCAATAAAGTCACAAGATACAAAATCACTGTACAGAAATCTTTTGCATTTTCATGCACTAATAATGGAGCAGCACAAAGTGACATTTAGAAAACAATCCCATTTACAGTTACACCAAAACAAAAAAAATGTATAGGAATAAACTCTGAAAACTGTAAAATATTGATGAAAGAAATTCAAGACAACACAAAGAAATGGGAAGAGATTCCATGCTTAAGCGTTGGAAGAGCGAATATTTTTAAAACGTCTATACTGCCCAAAGCAACCTATGCATTTAACTAATCCCTATCAAAATACCAACAGTGTTTTTCACAGAACTAAAACAAACAGCCCTAAAATTTGTATGGAACCACAAAAGACCCTAAATAGCCAAAGAATCTTGAAAAACAAAAACAAAATTATAGGTATCAAAATCCCAGGGTTCAAGTTATATTACAAACTGTAGTAATCAAAGCAGTATGGTACTGGCATAAAATAGACACATCGATCAATATAACAGAACAGAAGTAAACCCATGGTTGTATGGCCAATTAATCTTTGACAAAGCAGAAAAGAAGATGCAATGAGAAGAGAGGTCTCTTCAACAAATGGTGTTGGGAAAACTAGAAGCAACATGCAGAGAAATGAAACTGGACCATTCTCTTCCACCAAACACAAAAATAAAATGGATTAAAGACCTAAATATGAGACCATAAAAATCCTAAAAGAGAGCAGAGGCATTAATTTCTCTGACATCAGTTGTAACACATTTTTCTAGGAATGTCTCCTGAGGTAAGGGAAACTGAAGCAAAATAAAGTATTGGGACTACATCAAAATAAAAATCTCTTGCCCAGTGGAGGAAACAACAACACTGAAAGATAACCTATGGGATGGGAGGAGATATTTGTAAATGACATATCCAATAAAGGGCTGATATCCAAAATATATAAAGAACTGATACAACTCAACACGGCAAATCAAAATAACCCAATTTTAAAAATGGGCTGAGGACCTGAATAGATGTTTTTCCAAAGAAGACATACAGAAAGCCAACAGACACATGAAAAGATGCTCAACATCACTCATCATCTGGGAAATATACATAAAAAGTACATGAGATATCAACACATACCTGTCAGAATGGCTAAAATTAAAAACACAAGAAATGAGTCTTGGCTATGGTGTGAAGAAAAAGGAACCCTCATGCACTGTTGGTGGGAACACAAACTGGTGCAGCCATGCTGGAAAAGAGTATGGGGTTTCCTCAAAAAGCTGAAAATTGAACTACCCTAAAATCCAGTAATGGCATTACTGGTAGTTATCCAAAGAAAACAAGAACACTAATTCAAAGGACACATGTACCCATTTGTTTATTGCAGCATTGTTTACAATAGCCAAACTATAGTAGCAGCCCAGGAGCCCAGGTGTCCATCAATAGATGAATGGAAAAGAAGTCACACACACACACACACACACACACACACACACACACAATGGGATATTATTCAGCCATAAAAAAGAATGAAATCCTGCCATTTGCAAAGACATGGATGGAGTTGGACCTAGAGAATATAATGTTAAGCAGAACAAATCAGTCAGAGAAGGACAAATACAATGATTTCACTCATATGTGGAATTTAAGAAACAAAACAGATGAACAAAGGAGAAAAAGGAGAGAAAGACAAACCAAGACCAGACTCTAATAGAGAACAAACTGGTGGTTACCAGAGGGGCGGTAGGGGGGGAATGGATTAAAAAGATGATGAGGATAAGGAGCACACTTATCATGAGGAGCACTGTGTAGTGTATAGGACTGTTGAATCTTTATATTGTACCCATGAAACTGATAGAACTGTTTATCAGCTAAACTGGAATTAAAATTTAAAAAAACTTTTGAAAAAAGAAAAAAATAGTGAAAAATAAAACCCAAACAGCTGCTTCTCTAAGGTCCTTTGCAGCACATTCCCATCTGCTTCTCATCTCACGCTGGACCTCTCAGTTGACCTGACAGGACATTGCAAGTGCTCATTGATGCCATTAACTGATCTTCGTGGCCCTCCACAATTCTTCAGCAAGCCTTTTCTGTGTCACCACATCTGATTGGTCCTTTTCGAAGTGAAGGAAATCAGATTTGGCAAGGACAATTATCTGGCCTGTACGCTCAACCCCAGTAAATGTCTAGAACCCCGAATTCTTGTCTCCTTGCCAAAAGTTGTTTTGGAACACCAAACACGTAGGGAGGGTACTTGTGGGGGCTGGCGACTGTAAAGCAAACAAGAAGCAAAGAGGTGTGTTTCCTAACTGCTCTTCTCCTTTGCTGGTCAAATAAGGTGTCCTTGTGTCTTTTAGGAAGCAGACATGAGTAAAGAAGGGGACAGCAGCATAATTCCTGGGGACAAGACCTGTGCTTTTTTATCTCTAGGACTTTACACACAGAAGATAATCAATATATGCGAATGATGGATGTGTTAGATAATCACATGAGAGAGAAGCCCTCTCTGAGGATGGGGATATTTGTCTCCTGTTCACTGCTGTCATCTCCAGAGCCTGAAAAGTGCCTTTCATAGGATAGATGCTAAAAGTTTTGTTGATGAGGAAATGACAGGGATTGGTCCAAACAGAGCATCAGTCCTAACAAAGAAAAATTCATAAATACAATTAGCAGGAGACTGAATGAAGAAACTGAGCTGAAAATTCCCAGGAAGTGTGTAGCCAGCATGAATACATCCTTAAGCCAAAAGGCTTTGTTTATTTCTATTTCCCATTATTCCTGCTGGAAAGATTCTTTTTCCAGATGTTTTTATATCTTGCCTCTTCACTTCTTTTAGGTCTCTGTTCAATTGCCATTTGCACTTCCCTGACTATCCCTTTAAACTGCTGATGCAAAATTTCAAGCATATGTAAAAGTAAACAGAATGGTAAAATGAATTTTTATGTACCAGTCACCTAGCTCCAACAATGACTATGTTTTACATGTTATTATTTTTTAAATTGTTTTAAAGATTTTATTTATCTATTTGACAGAGAGAGAGAGCAGTCACAAGTAAGCAGAGAGGCAGGCAGAGAGAGAGGGGGAAGCAGGCTCCCTGGTGAGCAGAGAGCCCGATGCGGGGCTCGATCCCAGGACCCTGAGATCATGACCTAAGCTGAAGGCAGAGGCTTAACCCACTGAGCCACCCAGGCACCCTGTTTTACCTATTTTTTAAAAGCACTTATCCTATAAGACATTATAGATCTTTTTATATCTTTCTTTCCGGGCTAGCTCCTCTTCCACTAGAATCAACCAAGAGGCCAGGGACATTTTCTGTCTTGTTCATTTCTGTTTCCCTGACACTTTGCACACAGTCTAGTACATTGCAGGTGCGTAAAAGCATTTGTTCAATAAGTGAATGACTAATTAAGAGGTCATTAATTAATGACTAATTAATGACATTAATTAATGACTAATTAAGTCTAAAATAGTTGTAGGGATTTGCAATGATCTGTTTTTGCAGTTGGCAGTATTTATTTTTAAATCCATCTTTCTTACTTAATGTTTATATTCTAGATTTGTTTATATGGTGAGAAGTGGTAAAATCAATTCACATATCTTGTTTATGGGCCGCTGATATTTTGAGATTTATATCAAGAATCTAATGTACTGATCATTAATTTTCAAATATCTGCTGGTAGCTTTGTTTTCAGGTTGTTCTTTTTCTGTTCAGTGAAAATATCTTTATGAAAGCATTGTACATCAGACAAATATAAAGAGTCATATCCTAAATTCTGCTCTTTAAATACACTTTAAGATCATCTGCCAATTTTATCATTGAATTTTTAAAGAAGATCTTATCTTTAAAAAAGATCAAAGTATCATAGTCATTCTTTCATCCCCTCAACCTATGTAATGTGATTTTAATATGAAGATGGGAAAACTTCGGTAATGTCATTTTTGGTGTCCCAGTGTCAATTTTATCTTTGAGTCCAAAATAGTTTCACAGAAATAATTGGTACACAGAGCATGTTTGTTGAGTGAATAGACTGTAAAATGTGAAGGAGATGGATGTAATAAGAATTAGACATATTTTCTGTATGTGATCTA
>PISX010013661.1:0-55923 GCA_004024625.1 Mellivora capensis | reverse complement strand
AGGAAAAAATATACAGTGGAAAAAAGACAGTCTCTTCAATAAATGGTGCTGGGAAAATTGGACAGCTATATGTAGAAGAATGAAACTCGACCATTCTCTTACACCGTACACAAAGATAAACTCGAAATGGATAAAGGACCTCAACGTGAGACAGGAATCCATCAGAATCCTAGAGGAGAACATAGGCAGTAACCTCTTCTGATATCAGCCACAGCAACTTCTTTCAAGATATGTCTCCAAAGGCAAAGGAAACAAAAGCGAAAATGAACTTTTGGGACTTCATCAAGATCAAAAGCTTCTGCACAGCAAAGGAAACAGTCAACAAAACAAAGAGGCAACCCACGGAATGGGAGAAGATATTTGCAAATGACAGTACAGACAAAAAGTTGATATCCAGGATCTATAAAGAACTCCTCAAACTCAACACACACAAAACAGATAATCATATCAAAAAACGGGCAGAAGATGTGAACAGACACTTCTCCAATGAAGACATACAAATGGCTATCAGATACATGAAAAAATGTTCATCATCACTAGCCATCAGGGAGATTCAAATTAAAACCACATTGAGATACCACCTCACACCAGTTAGAATGGCCAAAATCAGCAAGACAGGAAACAACGTGTGTTGGAGAGGATGTGGAGAAAGGGGAACCACTGTTGGTGGAAATGCAAGTTGGTGCAGCCACTCTGGAGAACAGTGTGGAGGTTCCTCAAGAAGTTAAAAATAGAACTTCCTATGACCCTGCAATTACACTACTGGGTATTTACCCCAAAGATACAGATGTGGTGAAAAGAAGGGCCATCTGTACCCCAATGTTTATAGCAGCAATGGCCACGGTCGCCAAACTGTGGAAAGAACCACTATGCCCTTCAACAGACGAGTGGATAAGGAAGATGTGGTCCATGTACACTATGGAGTATTATGCCTCCATCAGAAAGGATGAATACCCTACTTTTCTAGCAACATGGACGGGACTGGAAGAGATTATGCTGAGTGAAATAAGTCAAGCAGAAAGAGTCAATTATCATATGGTTTCACTTATTTGTGGAGCATAACAAATAACACGGAGGACATGGGGAGATGGAGAGGAGAAGGGAGTTGAGGGAAATTGGAAGAGGAGATGAACCATGAGAGACCATGGACTCTGAAAAACAATCTGAGGGTTTTGAAGGGGTGGGGGGTGGGAGGTTGGGGGAGCCAGGTGGTGGGTGTTATGGAGGTCATGCATTGCATGGAGCACTGGGTGTGGTTCAAAAACTATGAATTCTGTTATACTGAAAAGAAATTAAAAAAGAAAAAAAAAACGAATACTGTTACACTAAAAAGAAATTAAAAAATAATGATAATAATAAAAAAAAGACTTGTAAGTTTACTCATTCTAAAATCTAAATAACAAAATAGTTTTAAGGATTATTTCATTATCCCTACACAACACTTACATCACTAAATCTTGGTTGTATTAATAAAATAAAACTTCAGAGCTTCTGAAAAAATAAAAAATATGACTTAGAGTTTGAACCTAGAGAATAAAGAGAAAAGAAGTGGAAAACCAAGAAACAGCCACAGCCTTTTGCAGGAAGGTGATGTGGTAAGTTCAGGAGACATGGGGGCAAATGTAGAAGTGTCCCTTACCATGTGGAAGGAAACATGGTGGGTTATGAGAAAACAGTATGTTGTAAAAATCTTAATGCTATATATAATAAAACCTAAATTTGGAATTTAGCACCTTAAAAAGATAAATTTTGAGTTCATAGGTTCAACCTATTTGATTCTTAATTAAATCGTTGTCTTCTTATCATTCCACTTTGCACTTGACTTCATTATTTATCCAAAAAGACCTTGTTCCTTTGCCTTTTCAATCAATGATCTCCTTAAATACAGCATAAATCCTAGAACAGAATAATTCAGTAGATGACACAGTGTAAGGCCCAGGGATGGAGTAAATGAGAAAGCATCTGTATAAAAACAAGGTGTTGATTTTGAACAAAGTAGGATCAAACTTTTAAATATCCTCAGATGGCTTACCTTACCAGATATTTACTTGGAATCACAAATTAACTTGATGTTACTGCCCTAGTCAGGCTGTTATAACAAATTACCATAGATAGATTGGGTGGCTTAAACAACAAGCCTTTATTTCTCATAGTTCTGAATGCTTGGAAAGCCCAAGATCAAAGCACTGGGCAGATGCGGTATATGGTGAGGGCATTCGTCCTGGTTTTACAAATGGCTGTCTTCTCACCATATCCTCACATAACCAGCAGATCAGGGAGGGAGGGCAAGCTCTTTTGTCTCTCCTTTTAAGGTCATTAATCCCATTCATTAGGACTTCACCCTTATGACCTAATCACCTCCCAAAAGCCCCACCTCTAATACTGTCATGTTGAGGGTTAGAATTTCAAGCATGAATGGGGTGGGGGTGGGGAGGTCACATTCATTCCGTAACAGTCACCAGGTTCTGTAAAATCCTTATCCAATGGAGTATACTAGCACCAATTGATGAAAACAGTACATCCAAATTGCATTTCAAGTACTCATAGTTTAATACTTAATATTTGAATACCATCATAAAATGAACTTTTGTACCTGTTACCTCTTTTGACCTCCCCACCCCCCCGCAACACACACACACTCCTGAGAGACAAAACATGGATTTGAGCAAAATGATTATTACCAGTGCATGCCAGGAAGACACAGCTGGTTAGAGGCCAAGCTCAGCCTGTCGGGCTGTCAAAGACGGGCTTCCTGCTCCTTTGTTCTCCTGTCCGAGCACCATACCTGACCTCTGATACCTTTCTGCTGTGTTTCCCTCTGCCTGGGGTGCAAATGATGAGTATTACTTTTAACCTCACCCTCATTCAACTCCTTTTTTTAACCTCACCCTCATTCAACTCCTTTTTTCTGTGTACTCTCTTAATTTCTGTGTTTTCTTATATCAGATATTAGCCCAGTGGGTATGGTCATTTTTGAGACTTCTTCCAAAGACTAGGAATCAGATTATAAGATCGAATTCTGAACTCAAATGAAAGGAAAGATTATAATGTAATTCTTATTGAAGATTATCTAAATTATTTAATTTTTTACTTAAAATCTGATACCCTATCATAGGGAGAAGCATGCAGCTGATAAGAGCAGTCATTGGTTATCTGGTTATTTAATCTGTCTGCTGTGTTAAGATATTTGATAACCTGTATTTTTAAAAGATGTCTAATTTGTTTTTGGCACAAGTGATATTTTTTTCTTTTAAAAAGAAAATACTTCTAAGTAAAATAAATCTGATTTTTTTTTTTTTGGTCTTGTTTTGTTTGGCTTTTCATTTTAGAATTAAATTATTTCATCGTGAATTTGGATACTTGGAGGGCAACCTGGCCTTGGTATAAACAAATCTTGCTTAACAAACTGACAATGACCATTTTCTTTATTCAAAGCTGTCTCTGTTAATTACTTTTTTTGGCAGCCTCATTATTTTAACATCAGATATGGATATTTTTCTTATTTCATTTTCACAAGATCATAGAGATTTGTCCTGATTTTTGTATAACAGGCCATGAAAATGACAAATTAAAAAATAATTATATATATGTATATATATACATAAATACACACACACATAGAGATAAGTATAGATATATTTGGGAGCGCTCTGATTATAAAATTAGAGATTATCAAGTGATAAATATTCCAAGTGTATTTTGGAGTTTGGTTCCTGAAAAATATGTCTGTCCCTCTAAATTGTGTGTTCTTAAGAAAATCCAACCAGGGGCGCCTGGGTGGCTCAGTGGGTTAAGCCACTGCCTTAGGCTCAGGTCATGATCTCAGGGTCCTGGGATCAAGCCCCGCATCGCATCGGGCTCTCTGCTCATCAGGGAGCCTGCTTCCTCCTCTCTCTCTGCCTGCCTCTCTGCCTACTTGTGATCTCTGTCAAATAAATAAATAAAATCTTTTAAAAAAAAAACAAAACTGGATTCCTGATTCCAGAAAAAATATGGCAGATGCATTTCTTAAAAAAAAAAAAGAAGGAAAAGAAAATCCAACCATATACTAATGAGTTTGTTTGTTTGTTTTCTTCAGGGGAAAGTAGTTCATCAAAGCTTAAATATTATGAATTCCTTCTCACAGAAGGTAAAGATACAACAAATACGATCTTTGTCAGAAGATGTGCGATTTTACTACAAACGATTACGGGGCAATAAGGAAGATTTGGAGCCAGGAAAAAAGTCAAAGGTTTGAGAACATTGTATTTGAGGATTCCCTTCTGTTAGTATTGTGTTACAGTGACCTGCTGTGGATTTAGGATTCACGGTTCTCCTGTGCCTCTTTGTAGATTGCAAACATTTATTTTGATCCTGGACTGCAGTGTGGGGATCATTGCTATGTTGGCTTGCCTTTTCTATCCAAATGTAAGTTATCTTGCTATTCTCTGTCATCCCCTTCACTCCACCCAAAATATTCTTTGATGAAAGGCTGCCACTTTCAAAGTCCATCTCTATCCCTTGGTACCATGGAAGTCATTTGAAAGGAAGTTGACAAGTGGATGTAGATTGTAGGGCTGAATTTGTCATAAAGTATGTATCCTTGTTTTAGCTGAACCCAAAGTACAGCCTGGTGTAGCCATGCAGGAGGACACATGGGATGCTGACTGGGATTTGCATCAAAGCCTGTTCAAAGGATGGATGGGAATAAAGGAAAATTCAGGTCATAGGTGAGTGGTTTTGCTTTAAGTATGTTTAGCTATTTTTGCAAGTTTGAAATGTCTCTGTTGATACTACTTTCTAAATGTTACTCATATTAGGTTCTTTTACTTCTCTATAGCTAAGAAAATAATGCTTCATCTTCAGAAAATTATTAAGAAGGAGTCTTAAATTGCCATTTTAATTGCATGTTGTTCAGAAATACACACACTACCATTTTTCTCTTTCTTCAGTGCTCGAGATAGTCCTTAAAATCAAAGAACTATTTGAAGTTGTCTTTATAGAAGATGCATACACTGTTCACCTGAGATACAGCCATTTGCGTAAGAGCTACCACTGCCCTCTGCTAAAGGCAGAGAAAACATTTCCTAGGTTCAATTCCTCAGTGGAGACCAAGTGTCCATTTGCTCCTTGTGAAAAGAACTGCTTCTTCCCTTTCCAAGTGCTGAGCCCTTAGGGGGCACTTAGAGCCCAGTTCACTGAGGTTCAACCATATGTCATTGGCAGGCAGAAAATGTGCTAATGACAAACCCTACCACACTCGGATTCAAAAGCAGAAACACGCTTCCTCAGCAAGGTAGAAGTACGATCTTTCTTGTGCTCCAGAAGAGAATTTGATTAGAATATTGATAACATGGTAACTGATAAAAACTGTTCTTCTTCACTTGGCTAATTTGAATGTATTTGTCAGTATCAAGATAATCTAATTTATAGTACTATAAATTTTTCAAACCATTAGTGATTGAATCTGAGGGTTTCGTTTATCTGAACTACCTACTATCAAAAATTTTCTTAAGGCAAAAGAGTTAAATTTCTACTTTAAAATGGTGAAAATAAGTAGAAAGAAACCTCTAATGAATTCACTAGTTCTTGGTCGCCTACATTTCCATTACAGACCTTACAGTGTATAGACTGTCTCCAAATGTTAACATTATGAATAGATAAACTTGGAGCGGTGCTGAAGAGCCTCTTCACCTCTCCCCCTCCAAAACTTCTCCCTTCCTCCTTGTGTGCCCAGCACTCCACAGCTAAGAAGCTAGGCTTCTGGTCTGTCCCATTCGCCTTATAAAATCTGTGCTCTTACCAATATTAGAGTGTCACAATTCAGTAGTATTGTGGGTTTAAGTGGGCCTCAGTGGGGGCGCCTGGGTGGCTCAGTCATTAGGCGTCTGCCTTCGGCTCAGGTCCTAGTCCCAGGGTCCTGGGATTGAGCCCTGATTTAGGTTCTCTGCTCAGCGGGAAGCCTGCTTCTCCCTCTCCCAGTTCCCCTGCTTGTGTTCCCCCTCTCTCTCTCTGTCTCTCTCTGTCAAATAAGTAAATAAAATCTTAATTTAAAAAAATAAATAAAAGTGGGCTTCCGTGTTTGGGCCCAGGAACCTTAGCCCCGTGTGTAATAATGTTTCCTTAGGGAATATGTTCTTGAGTTCTAAACAGCTGGCTTATAAATGCTCATAAGTAGAGAAATATTCAAATGAGGTCCTGAATATTTTTGATAACTTTACATATATCTGCGCAAAACCCTCATATGTATTACCACTTCAGCTGACATCCTCGTGGGATATTAAGATTTTCCTTCAGTTTTTTTTTTTTATCTCGGGGGGTTAAAAAGCCATATGCCAAGCAATGCACTGCCTTCTCATAAGTTCTGCTGATGAATATTCATCAGCACTCTGCTGTTGGTGTCTAGATCTTTCCACTAGGCTGCAAGTTCCTTTAGGATCCCTTAACACCATATGTTATATGTATATGCCTGCCTTGTCCTTCACATATTCAGTACGAAAACAACACAGGTGATCAGTGATAGAGACGTTGGCAACTCTTTGTGCCAAAACAGACATCTTCATAGATGTCTATTAAAAACATAGTAAAATGTCAGAACAAATAAAACTATATTTATTCAGGGCCAGAATAAAATTTCTGAAGTATACAAGCCTAATTAGAATTTCTTATATTCAGAAAACTCAGATATTTCATTTTTATATAGTAACTAATAATTTTTTTTTCTAGACTGAGTGCTTTATTTGAAGTAAATACAGACCTTCAAAAAAATATATTATCAAAAATCACTGCTGAGCTCTCCTGGCCTTCTATAATTAGCTCACCCCGGCACTTGAAATTTCCACTTACTAATACAAACTGCTCCTCCGTAAGTATTCAGAGTGACATTGGTTTTTGGAAATTCATAACAGGGCTGTTAAATATCTACTCTTACTTTTAACTATGGAAACATTTCATTTACTCTTTTGTTACTTTGTTTAAGGAAGAAGAGATTACTTTGGAAAATCCTGCAGATGTTCCTGTCTATATTCAATTTATTCCTCTGGCTTTATATTCCAATCCTTCAGTCTTTGTAGATAAGTTAATATCAAGGTAAACACTGCTTTAATTAATCAAAATGTTCTATATTAGCATTGAATTATTATTTTACACATTTAGAACTCTATTGCAGCTTATGCAGTTATAGATTTGGCTTAGAGAAATTCTAAATCCATCATTAAAATTGAGAGGGGGTTCTGGAGAGAGATATTCATAATGTGTTAAGTATCTAGAAGAGTTTTCAGTTTAAGACAAAAAGTAATGTTGAACTCCTTTCTAAAAAAATATAAAAAAGTGAAAGGTCATAAAGAGAAAGCAAGTGGGACCTTTTAAATATTTTAGTTTTAAAAACTGAACAAAATATTAACTATAAGTTGTGGCCTTTAATTTTTGGAAGGCTATTAATCTGGTAATACTGACCTCAGAATCTGCCAAAAGGTAATTTGCAAATAAAGTACAGACTTGATAATTACTCTACCCATTAATTATGATGCTGTTTATGAAGAAATATATATACTTTTTTTATTTTAGGTTTAACTTGAGTAAGGTGGCAAAGATAGATTTAAGAACGCTAGAATTCCAAGTCTTCAGAAACAGCGTAAGTATGCAAACTTCATACTATTCCTGAGAAATAACTCTATGATATGTTAAGTGCAAATGTGGAGAAAACCTACTGACTATCCTTAAATTTGGCTGAAGGGGAAGTTACTGAAGAAGTCAGAGCAGTCCAATAATTAGAGGCAAAAAAAAAAAAAAAACTAAACCCAGGAGGAATAGATGGGATTTAGATCAACATGAGGCACAGGCACACTGGGTAGAAGGTTCCCGTTTGCAGGCATTACTCCTTGAGTCCATGAAGGTTTACAATAATGGCTACCAGAAACCCTGAGAATATCTAAATGAGGTATATACTAACATAATTTATTTTTATTAAGCTTCAAAATATTGAGCTTGGTCATTTAAATTTTTATTTTGGATACTTCCAAATAAAATTGTAAGCTCCATTAATGCCAGACCCATACTTATTGAACAGATTAAACAAACTCATGGGAAGCCCTTCAAATGGTTCCTTGGTTCATAGGAAGACTGTGCTAAATGTTGACTAGATAAGTCAGTCTGTGGCTAAGTAGGCCAGGAAAGAAAAGCAATAGGAAGGTTTTCAGTATTGGGGGGCCCTCTTGAAGAATGCTTCCCAGTATGGCATGAGCATCTAGTATGTGTCAGCATTATAGCAGGTACATTCACATTTGTAATTTCATGGAATCATTACAAGCAGGCAGGCTGAGCAATTACTAACTACCCCGAAAGGTAAAGATTTCCTTGTTCTGTTGCTGGGGAAAAATAAAGCTCAGGAAAATGAAGGAACTTGCCCCAAGTTCTTACCTAGCAGGTATGAAATAACATAACTGGCAGGGCGAAATTAAAGTCTGGTTCTCTCAGATCCCAGAGCCCTCCCCCATACGGTCATGCCACGTAGTCAGTGTCCCTAATTAGCCTGTCAAACCAGATTTCTATAGTTCTTGAAATACTTGTGTTCTTTCCCATAGTTTTGTATTTTAGTCTATAAGGCATGTGTAAGCTAAATCTTTGTAGAATAGTAGTTTTTTTTATACTGTCTATAAGTCAATTTTGTGTAAGAAAGTAATTTTCAATGTAAGAAAGTAAATTTCAATGTATCTTTTTTCTGCCAAATAATAGAACACCAGACTGGAATGTAGACATATATTCTAGTCTCGTGCCTTTCTCTTGGAATCTTTTCCTGGTCGGTTTTTTCCATGCATAAAATGCATAAAGTGACAACCTAATAAGCTCATGGTTATCTAGATTCCAAATAATTAGAAAACTCAATAATCAGAGATTGCTTTTGCCCTGCTTTTATAAGGGTGGAAATACACATAAGAAGTAAATGAGCTAATATTTACCTTTTTTTTCTTATCAAACACAAGTTCTTTAGTGTTACTTACAAGGTATAAAACACTGAAGTGTAGGCACTGTGAAGGTAGGAATATGAGTAAGAATATTCTAGATCTCACAAATTTATTCTAAATATGAAATTCTAGATCTTAGAGTAAGGTTAGGATGAATTCTATCACCGTTCTCTATAGTGGTTATAAAACCCGTGGTTTTCAAAGTATTTGGTCTCAGGACTCCTTTACAGTCTTAAATTATTCATGACTCCAAAGAGGTTTTTTTGTTCATGTGGGTCACATCTCTTGGTATTTACCATATTAAAAATTAAAACTGAGAGATCTTTTTTAAAAAGGCCAAAAAGTATATGAAAACATGCTCAACATCATAGACACTAGGGAAATGCAAATTAAAACCACTATAAGATATCATCTCACACCTGTTAGAATAGCTATTATCAAAAAGACTGGATATAACAAATGCTGGTGTGGATGTGGAAAGAAAAGTAGGAATATAAATTGGTACAACCACTACGGAAAACAGCATAGAGGATCCTCAAAAAATTTAAAATAGAACTACCAGATGAGCCAGCAATTCCACTTCTGGGAATATGTGCAAAGGAAACAAAAACACTGACTCAGAAAGATATCCGCACCCTCATGCTCATTGCAGTATTATCTATAATAGCCAAGGCAACAATCTTAAGTGTCCATCGATGAGTGAATAGATAAAGAACTTACGGTATATATTTATACAGTGGAATATTATTTAGCTGAAAAAAAAAGGAAATCCTACCATTTTGTGGCAACATGTATGGACCTTGAAGATATTATCCCAAGTAAAATAAGTCAGAGAAAGGCAGTACTGTATCTCACTTATATGTGGAATCTTAAAAAAAGGGAAAAAAACTCAGACTCCTAGAAAAAGAGATCAGACTTGTGGTTACTAGAGGTAGAGGGGTGAGGGGAGAGGGAGTTAGAGAGAAGTGGTCAAAAGATATAAACTTCCAAGTACAGGACGAGGAGGTACTAGGGATGTGATGTGTGATTACAACATGTTGACTAGAGCCAACACTGCTGTATATAGTAGATAGTTGTTAAGAGAGTAATCCGAAGAGTTTTCATCACAGGGAGAAAGTTTTTTTCCTTTTATTTTTTTTTTCATTCTTTTCTTTTCACTGTGTCTGTATGAGAAGGTGGATGCTGACTGAGCCCATTGCAGTAATCATTTTACAATATATGTAAACTTATACAGTGATGTATGTCAGTTATTTCTCAAAACTGGGAAAAAACTGTGAAAGATCTTTAAAATATTTAATTCATTTAAAATAAGAATAAACTCATTCCATTTAACACAGGTAACATAAAAATTAAAAATAGCTGTATTTTCCCAAAAAGCCTTTTTGCAAGAGGAGCAGATTGTTTTACATTTTTACAGATCTCTTTAATGGCTCTCAGACCTAATACACAGAGCACCACTGCTTCTGCGTTTAGTCTCTCATGCTGTATTGTTTTGGTTGAAGTATATGACAGATATCTGACATGACCTGGCACAGATACGTAGTTACAAAAATAAAAGAGTATCTTAACTGCCTTTTTAATTAATTCTAACATCATGCATCGTTATTCAGAAAATACTGGTTCACTGAGATAGGCAGAGCTTCCAAATGTTGACATGATTCACTCTACAAAATCCAAAACCATATTCATTTATATAACTACCAATCTCATCAAGAAATTCCTTAACTATTGGAAAGCTGTGAAGTTCACAGGGGTAGATGCACATTTTCCAAAATTCTGAATTTTCTCACTCAGATTTTATCATGGGCAACAAATACTTCAGTTGTTTTTCCTTAATTGGACAGACGCACTTCATTTTTGTGAAAATCTCTACCAAATACCAAGTCTGAACAACCACAGACTGTCAATCATTCTTTCAACTATAAATGGTCTTCCATGAGAAAAGCAGCTAATTCAGTTTGTCTCTCAAATGGTTGACAACGTGATGCTTCAGTAGGCAGCAGGAGTGCTTTATCCATACTTCCCATTTTGTCAGACGATACTAAAATGTGTGTGCCCAAAGATTGAGATTTACTAAGATTAATATCATTAATTGCTTAATCAGTAAGAATTTTTTTTTTAAACTACAAGTACATACCAATGAGGAAGACAGTAGCTATAGGGAAGTTAGATACCACTACCTTACTTTAAGCTGAAAGGTCAGTTGTTTTACCCACCATTGATTTTGCTGACCACGGGTGCAAATGTTGACACAGTGGAAAAGGCAGATAATACATGTCAGTGTTAGAAAAATAATTTTGAGGGACGCCTGGGTGGCTCAGTTGGTTAAGCGGCTGCCTTCGGCTCAGGTCATGATCCCAGCGTCCTGGGATCGAGTCCCACATCAGGCTTCTCCCTCTGCTTCTGCCTGCCACTCTGTCTGCCTGTGCTCACTCTCTCGCTCTCTCTCTCTCTGACAAATAAATAAATAAAATCTTTTAAAAAAAAAAACTTTATAGAAAAATAATTTTGACACCATGGTATCCTGAAAAGATTCTGAGAGCCCTGGGGATCCCACTGGTCACTCTCTAAAGAGCCACAACTGCAGAATTACTGAGAATCAGTTGAGGCCTTAATGGTAAACCTGAAGTATCACAACATCCTCAAATGTTTGCCAAGTTACCAGAATTTAAATGAGCTAGTGTTTATTGGGAATATATGTATAGTATATAATGTGTCAATCCATTCTTCAGAATAGTTTATCTAAAAAACACCTTGGGACGCCTGGGTGGCTCAGTTGGTTGGACGACTGCCTTCGGCTCAGGTCATGATCCTGGAGTCCCGGGATCGAGTCCTGCATTGGGCTCCCAGCTCCGCGGAGAGTCTGCTTCTCCCTCTGACCTTCTCCTCGCTCATGCTCTCTCTCACTGCCTCTCTCTCAAATAAATAAATAAAATCTTTTAAAAAATAAATAAATAAATAAATAAAAATAAAATAAAAAACACCTTACTGACTAACCATTTTGGAGCAGTCAGGATATTCTGTTGTCCTAGTAGACATTGACAGAAGAAGGTTAGATGCAGAAGATGTTTTGCCTCAGAAGCATGAGTTTAAAAATAGTGGCTTCATTAAGTCCATTGACTTTAAGTTATGTTTGTAGAATCATACCAACACAAGTAGATAGATCGATATGTTTTAAACCTAACTATGCCAAGTGGAGCAGGAAGTCATGCAAACCTCACTCCCCTTCCACATGTTAGCAGAGCCATGAAGAACCATGGACATTTGCAGCCAAGTGTTTCCAACCCTTTCTCCCCCACCCCACCAAAAAAGCTTAAACTTAATGTTGCTTAAAAATCAGAACAGTGTATCCTTAAGTGTGAACTATCACATTTTTAATAAAAAATATATTTTAAATCTTACCTGTAACTGGCTGTCAAGAAGCCATCTTTTGATTATTAAACTAAGCTATTTAAACTTTCAGTTAATCAAATGTTAAATAGTAATTATGTGCTGAGCTTTCAAAATAATATTCAAAGATAGATATGAGTTGGAAATATTTTTACAAATTAAAAAAATCTGATACACCCTGAAGACTCTTCAGCTGATACCCATCAGAAGGAGAAGGAACAGGAAAATTGGATGAAAGTGGGAATGGCAGCATAGGACTTTGGGGTGCAGGTTGCACAGCTCTTAGCTTTGTGCTTAAATTTTGAGCTTTATTTCTTAGGTTTGTGTCCTTTTTATATATGTATTACAGTTCAGAATTTTTTAGTCTTAAAAATTAAAAGATATGTATACAAAAACAAATGCCTAGTACAAATATAGGGACTTTGGTGACAGGGGATCAAAGCCCTTTTGGGGACTTAAAGCACAATGAGAAGGGCCATCACTGGGTGCTACTTCTGTCTGCAGGCTAAACAGTATCTGAATCATGAGGGGTAAAATTGTTCACACGTTTAATCAGTTCAAGAAACTAGTACTGGGCTGTGGATGGGGTAGAGAAAAAAACTTCTTTCCAGAGAATATAGTAGTGACTTCTGTTGTTTACCCAATGATTTAAGGCTCATCCACTGCAGAGTTCAACAGGATTTACAGAAGGCCTCTCTCGACATTCAATTTTAAACCTAATTTTAAAACCTGGAGAAAAGAAATCTGTCAAAGTAAAGTTTACTCCAATTCACAACAGAACAGTTTCTTCACTAATCATAATCAGGTATGTTCTGTGATTTAAGTGTGCGTTGATTTTTAGTACTTACTCAGAAGTCCTTACTTGATTTGTTTTAATGTGAGTTTGTGCATCTGATTTATTAAATAGGGTATTCACGGGTGCCTGGGTGGCTCAGCTGGTTAAGCAACTGCCTTCAGCTAAGGTCATGATCCTGGAGTCCCAGGATCGAGTCCCACATCAGGCTCCATGTTCAGTAGGGAGTCTGTTTCTCCCTCTGACCCTCCCCCCCATGCTCTCTATCTCTCTCTCTCTTTCTCTCAGGTAAATAAATCTTTTTTTTTTAAATAAATTAAAAATAAATAGGGTATTCACTTTGTCCAAAATATGCACACAACATATCACACTTGATGAAATTTACCTCTGTGATTATATTTAGAACTTGAAAACCTGAGTAGTGTTCTTACTATACCATGTGTGACTCTTAAAAATGAAAAACTCTTGCTTCTCTCTGTGTAAAGATTTTTAAATTCTTCAAGTGTAAATGTTTCATTCTGAAGTTTAATGTATTCATTTTTACATGGTTTATTAAAAAAATGAGTTATAGATCAATTATCTATGATTTATGCAAATTTGTAATTTATTAATGCAAATTTTAATGGGAGAAAATTCTGTATTTCTTGCACAGAAATAATCTGACAGTGGTGGATGCTGTGATGGTCCAAGGACAAGGAACGACTGAGAACTTGAGGGTGGCAGGCAAGCTTCCAGGTCCAGGGAGTTCCTTACGCTTTAAAATCACAGAAGCATTATTGAAAGATTGTACAGATAGTAAGTATTCCTAACAGTTTCAATGGCACAACTTTCAGTGTTTGTTTCCAAAAATAAATAATTCCCCCAAAACAAACAGTATTTCTCTATGTGCACATGTGTATATTAGTGATGAATACTTAAGATTTTTAATGAAATACCCTGACTTGTTTTCAGGGTTGTTTGATTTGAATCTTCAAATATTTAAAAGTTCAATTTCCATTGCATGTCTTAGATGATTTACTCTGAGTATGAAAAATAAAGCATAATTAAACTTTTGCTATCTCAAATGGTTCTACAAAGTGGAGTAGTACTTCCTAATGAAGTCTGGGTACCAGCTAATCTCTTCGGCATAAGGAGGTGGTTCATAGTGTTTGGCATACATTTATGGTGAATATGATAATCATTTGGACCTGCAGCACATGCTAACAAGATTTATACTCTTGATATTCCTTCCTTTAGGTTTGAAACTAAGAGAACCAAATTTCACATTGAAAAGAACATTTAAAGTAGAGAATACGGGGCAACTTCAGATTCACATAGAAACCATTGAAGTCAGTGGGTACTCGTGTGAGGGATACGGCTTTAAAGTTGTTAATTGTCAAGAGTTTTCACTAAGCGCCAACGCCTCTAAAGACATAATCATATTGTAAGTATTATCTTGGGAGGTGTAACGAATTATTGGCTTCCCATCACCCTCAAATAGTACAGTTTTTCAGACTGTGCAAAGATACGTTTTCATACTCACAAAAAAAGTCTTTATCCACAAATGTACTCATTTGATTTGTTTCCCCTTCATCTTTAGTTATTTCTTCGTATCTTTGTGAAACTTCCTATATATCCAAAGTGGATCATATAATCTTAAAACCGGTTTCACAATTATTTCCAGGGCTGTGTTAAAGCATAAGGTGTTGGTAGGAAATTGATTATAAATTCAGTCTCAGTAACAGAGAGGTCCCTGCATCGCACACATGCAGTTTTTCCATGTTGTGCAGTGGAGGAGTGAGTAATGTTCTGGTCAGAAGATATTGTTAATGCCTGTATTGGGAATAGCTGCAGCCTGTTTTGACAGTTAATTGGTAACTTGTTAGATTATAGAGTTTGTGTAATAAAATGTAACCTCTGTCCCCTTAACTGAGTGATACTTTCATGATCTTCAATGGATAGTCACTCAGTACGGAATGATAGTACTCTTGTACAGCATAGTGCTTGGTACCTAATGGCACAGTGGAGAATAAGACGCCTCTCCTCACGGTGCCGACCATCTGGTTGGAGAATAATAAAAGTTAGCAAAAAATAAAAATAAAATAATTAGGGCAGAAATCAGTACTGCAAGAGGTGAAGAGAAGATCACCAGGGCTAAAATGGTTTTTGGTTCTGTGTTTTGTTTTGTTTTGTTTTTTTATCTTTCAGGTTCTGTGTATATACATTTAGCTTTATCTCTCGGGATATGTTAGGAATATATCCTGAGAGAAAAGAGTGGATGCAGATAAAGGAGAAAAGAGGAAGGGAGAGAAGCTCAGAGAGCACTTCCTGAATTAATAATTAAGCTCATTATTCTTCTTTTTCGTGCAGTTTCTCTAATTACCGACAGAATATAGTTGTATTTGTTATTAACCTCATAGAATAATGCTTTCTTGGTCTTAAAATGAAGTCTTAAAAGTTGAATAGATGTACCAAACTCTAAAATTCCCTGTTAGGATTCAAAGGTGTGTGGGACTGGTATTAGATGTAACCTGCTGTGGTGTATTTTTAAAACTAGTCTAACTGCCGCTATTCTGTTTTAGGTTTACTCCTGATTTCACAGCTTCTAGAGTTATTCGTGAACTGAAGTTTGTAACAACCAGTGGCTCTGAATTTGTATTTGTATTGAATGCATCCCTTCCATACCATATGTTAGCAACCTGTGCAGAAGCCCTGCCCAGACCCAACTGGGAGCTGGCTCTGTACATCATCATCTCAGGAATAATGAGGTACTTGTGTCTTCTTTTGAGGTTGGTATTCAGGCATCACTTGACACTATTGCTCGCATGCCACTGTGTGCCAGTCACTGTTCTGAGTACTTGGACTATGTCAGCAAACAGAACAGACCTTTTTGCCTTGATCAAACCACATCTACTAGTGGGAGCAGTCAGAACTGAACCCCGGTTGAGTAGCATATACAATAAGCAAAAGTCTTCTACCTTTAAAATTTCTTACAGAAATTAAGTACATGTTAGTTTCTTAAAAGGGAAAAAACCACTCATAATTTGCCAGGTAAAGTTACTTGATTTGGGCATGGGTAATTTACTCAACATTATATAGTATTTTTTTTTAAGCAGACCTAAGCAACACAAAACATGAGAAATATTTTTTAAATCCTCAGCAGCCTTATCTTTTTTCAGTATATTTATGTGTTTAGAGAATCTGATACACTTGCCTCTAAATTTACATAGTTACCCCACACATCCTTTAAGGGAAAAGATTTGGCCTAAAAGGTTAAAACTGCAGGGTAAAAGCTTCTTCGTAAAAGGAAAAGTAACCTCCAAGTATCTGTTCTGATACAAGTAATTATTTCTTCTCTATAAGCCTCCATGTAAGTTGGCATTCTATAAAAAGGAGACTGCAGACTTTTATTCATGACGCTTTTTGTCTAGTCCAGTAAAAATTGTCTCAGGCATCTCTGCTTTTTACATCCAGTTGTACTTTGCCTGTAAACTCCGCCTTTGATATAAAATTGTGTTACCCTTACACTAACAAGTGAATCCCAACTCTCCACGTTCTGTGCCCCTACAGTGCACTGTTTCTCTTGGTAATTGGAACAGCCTATTTAGAAGCTCAAGGAATTTGGGAGCCATTTCGAAGGCGACTGTCCTTTGAGGCCTCGAACCCACCCTTTGATGTGGGCAGACCATTTGATCTCAGGAGAATCGTTGGTATTTCATCTGAAGGAAAGTATGTTCACATGCTGGAAATAAATTCTCTAGTACACATAGATGTGGCTGATATAATTGAAAGAAAAAATAAGTTTTTCTTTTCATCTTTGCTCAAGGGGGAAGAAATCTTAATTCTAATAA
This sequence comes from Mellivora capensis, assembly GCA_004024625.1. Taxonomy (NCBI): domain Eukaryota; kingdom Metazoa; phylum Chordata; class Mammalia; order Carnivora; family Mustelidae; genus Mellivora; species Mellivora capensis. The sequence continues at coordinate 38,968 of PISX010013661.1, read as the reverse complement.
CTTCATAATCTCTTGTGTATAGCTCTCTTCTCTACTAAGAACTCACAGCAAATCCCATGTTTTTATTATTATGTTAGTGAGGATTAAAATATTCTTAGATCACTGACTTGATTGCTAAATTTTCAGAGAGAACAGATCCTATAAAATTGTGAAAAGGTTTTTTTTCCTTAGTTTTTATTTCTCTTGTGGCTGTCCTGAGGAGGTAACATTTTTTTAATCTTAGATTTTGTAAGTTGCTATTTACTGATCTGCAGTTGGTCCTTTTTTCAGCTTGAACACACTCAGCTGTGACCCCGGTCACAGTAGGGGATTCTGTGGAACAGGCGGCTCGTCATCCCGAACCAGTGGAGGGAGTCACAAGCAGTGTGGCCCACCGGTGCACCCACACAGCAATCACAGCAATAGAAACTCAGCTGACGTAGAAAATGTCAGAGCAAAAAACAGCTCAAGTACCTCTAGCAGGACTTCTGCACAAGCTGCTAGCAAAGCAAGCCCCCTTGTCTTGGATTCTAGTGCAGTGGCCCAAGGTCACGCAGCAGGCAGAAAGTCTAAAGGAGCCAAACAGAGCCAGCACAGCAGTCAGCACCATGTCCACAGCCCGCTGGAGCAGCACTGTCCACCTCCACCACCACCACCAGTGCCTCAGCACCAGGAGCCGCAGCTGGACAGGCTGTCCCCCGCCCCCCTCTCGCACCCTGCCCACCCAGAATGTGCCAGCAGCACGAGGCACAGCTCAGAGGACTCAGACATCACCAGTCTCATAGAAGCCATGGACAAAGACTTCGACCACCACGATTCCCCACCCCTAGAAGTGTTTACAGAGCAGCCGCCATCACCATTGTCCAAAAGCAAAGGTAATCATCGGTTCTCATGACCTCATAGGTCATGAAAAGCATGACCTATGAGGGGAAAGTGGGTGCGTGATTAAGGGGCTGTTGTGATTGTAGTTGTGATATAAACAGCTGATGTAGTAAGTATTCTTCTGGCTCTAATTTACCTCCAGTTTGGACTTCCAGCGTTTCCATATCTGATCCAGATAGAGAGGTATCCATTTATCATAAAAAATATTTGAACTTCTTAAGTTATTTACCAAATTTAGAAATTTCCTGGACATCTGTTTCCATGTTCAGCTGTCTGTAATTGTTGTGCTGTGATAGGTTGAGCTTTTTTTTAAATTGTTAAACTAATTTTTAATACAGTGGTAAAATGGAGACCATGCATTTTAACTCAGAAAGAATAGTTCCGGGGCACCTGGGTGGCTCAGTCAGTTAAGCATCTGCCTTCAGCTCAGGTGATGATCCCAGAGTCCTGGGAATGAGCCCCTCACCTTCCCCTGCTCAGCGGGGAAGTCTGCCTCTTCCTCTCCATCTGCCTCTCTCCCCTGCTCATGCTCTCTCTCTCTCTCACTGTCTCTCTCAAATAGATCTTTAAAAAATGGTGATAATAATAATATTTCCACAGAATGTGTACTTTAGAGCAGGGATTGGCAAACGAACTACAGCCAGGGGGCCAAATCACCGCCTGTTTTTATAAATAAAGTTTTATTGGAACATAGCCGTGCTTATTCATTTCCATATTGTCTATGGTTGCTTTTATGCTACAACAACAAATTTGAGTAACTGCTAGATACCATGAGGTCCACAAACCTGAAAGTATTTACTATCTATCTCTTTACAGAAAAAGTTTGCTGATCCCTGCTCTGGAGTTCTGTATACTGTATTAGTTACCTATTTCTCAGTAACAAATGACCCCAAAACTTTGTCACTTAGAATGCCCACATTTACTATCCCTGAGTTGCTGTGGATCAGGCATCTAGGTGCAGCTTAGCTGGGTTCTCTGGCTCACAAGACTGCAGTCAAGGTGTTGCCTGGGGCTGAAGTCATCTTAAGGTTCAGCTGAAGGTGAATCTGTTTCTAAGCTCACTCAGGTGGTTGATGGCAGGATTCAGTTCTTCATACACTGTTGGACTTAGGATCTCAGTTCCTTGATGGCTGGGGCCCCCACCCTCATGAGTCCTCTCCATGTGGCACTTTAAAGCAGTTGGCTTCACCAGAGCAAGGAAGTTTAGAAGGCAAGGGAGAGAAAAGCTAGGAGGACAGAAGTCACAGTCCTTTCTGACCTAATCTTAGAGAAGTGACATCACATGACTTTGGTAGTGTTCTGCTGCTCAGAAATGTGGTCCCACCCATACTCCAGGAGAGAGAATTCCACAGAGCATAAACACCAGGAGGCAGGGGTGCACTGGGATCTTAGACGTGACCTACCAACACATACACAGAGGTAGGCTATTTGGCAACTTCCAAAATCAAAATATAAAAACCAATAAATAGCCTGTAGCTCTATTTCAGTTTAATCCCTTTACAGCCCAAGCTTTTTGCATCTTCCTCTCTCTCCCATGGCAGCTCTGCCAGTACACATGATTCCAAGCCTGTTTCAAGACCTCCCTCACTGGTGTACCAATGTACCAGGGAGGGTTTTTGCCTTTCGTTTACACAGGGAAACAGGGAGCTTGGCTGTCGTGAGAGACCAGGAGAAACCCAATGTCCCAGAGACTAGGACTTGAATTAGAGAATTTCCTACTCTTGGATATGAAGACTAGTTACGTAGAGTCCTCTTAGAATTACATGCATTTGGATTTGCAGAATAGTAAAATGTCTCAAATATTATTTAACTTTTTCCAGAGAAATGTATTTTTTGCTAACTCACTATTAATAGAGCTTACTTATTTTAGGGTAATTTTCATAGTAACAGGAAATGAATCCTTAAAGTTCTTTTTATTAGATCAAGTTACATAATGAGTTTTTTCAATATTGAGGGCATGAATAAAATAAACACATATAATCATTTCTTACCAGAAGGAATTTGGCAGTCAAACTGAATACCTCACTACCTATGTCTAAGATAGTCCGCTAACATCAGTGTGATAGGTCCATTTTTACTTTCATGGTCATCCATCTGGAACATAAATGTTAAAACTAAAAAATGATTTTAATGGTCACAGTGGTCCTAGAGTCGACCTACTGAAAGGTATTTTGGAGATGGAATACGTGTACCTCCACATCGTTAGTGATTCTTGAGCCCACGAGGACACAGTGATTCCAGGCATCATATCACATCACATTTGTCATCCTTTCCACTGCTGCTGTTTGGAAAGAAGGAAGGAAACAAAACCTTTCATTTTTTTTAGCAAGTATTTTTATTGAAGTGTAACATGTGGAAAACTGGCTCTTAGAAGAACTTATAAAAGTAGGCATTGATCTCCAGGTTGCAAAACATTGGTGTGTCATAAAACTATAGGCTTTTAGCTGGGCAGAACCTTTATAAGCTCTCTAAAGCTTACCCCAAGCCCCTGCAAGTCTTTATCATGTTCACATTAAATATGAACCTTCTATTTTCAGAAGTACCCTGTTCCCCTCTGTCCCTCCCCAGTATCTCAGACAAAAAGTCTACCTTATAATGAGCTTATGAAATTTCTAGCTTTGGGGGCAACTGAGTGGCTCAGTCATTAAAGCATATGCCTTTGGCTCAGGCCTTGATCTCAGGGTCCTAGGATCGAGCCCCACATCAGGCTCCCTGCTCAGTGGGAAGTCTGTTTCTCCTTCTCACACTCCCCCTACTTGCATCCCCTCTGTTGCTGTCTCTCTCTCTCTCTGTCAAATAAATAAAATCTTTAAAAAAAAAAAAAAGTTCTAGCTTTTGGACTGTTCAGAGTGATTTCTCTTCAAATAAATAGCTCTCCCTAGGTTTTACCTAGATTGTAGGCTATCCAAGCCATTTTTCTCTAGCCATTCCTCCTATCACTGCTCCTCGTGGAAGATGGCACCCAGAAATGCCCTTTGTTCACAGGCGGCCTGAGCAGGACCTCATATAGCTGCGCAGTCCTAGGCATTGGACAGAGGCCATTGCTGGATTGAGGGTTAAAACCTAAGGAAGCTCTGCACCTGGTGCAGTCAGTCACCTGTCAGTATCCGCATTAGCTGAAGAAACGGTGCAGTCTGCAGCCGTGCTAATTTCTGGCTATGGTTGCATGAGGGGCAGCTTTATCTAGGGTAGAGAGACACAGAGTGGCACACGGTCATGAGGCCAGGCTCAGACATGAGGCAGGCCCAGATTAAATCATGGCTCTGCTCCTTACTAACTGTGACTCTGACATTTACTTCTCTGAGCCCCCATTTGTTACCTTTAAAGTGGAAAAGATAGCTACTACTTATATTGTGGGACGTAGCTCCTGCTGGGACTGTTACTAGGCAGGAGATGGTGCTCATGGTCTTCAGCCTGCTGAGTTGAAGGGAGCGGTGGAACACCACAGCACTGATCTTAAGGGTGAGAAATGGGACAAACGGGGCTAAAGAAAGAATCCCAAGGGCAGGGCCAGCAAGGAGGAGGCTGGCAGACAGGGTGACAAAGTAGGCAGAAGATGTGGTCTCCCTATCCCAGCAAGGCCAGAAGAAATAAAGGTAGAGCAGAGCTGCACAGAGTCTGGAAGCTAGGACATTACTTGACCTTGGCAGAATAGTTGCTGTGAAGTGATAGGACGAGAAACCAGGTTACTGTGGTGTAGAGAGTACTGTTCACATCAGACTTAACAGTGGCCACTTCTTAGGGTATGTGTTGGGGGCAAGTAAGTGAAAGGGAGCATTTATTCTTTAATCTGTAGTTTCCGTATTTAACTTTTAACAACAACAACAACAAAAAAGATGCAGGGGAATGAATTTTTTTTATAGATTTTATTTATTTATTTGAGAGAGAACAAGTAGTGGGGAAGGGCAGAGGAGGAGAGACAGACAGAGAGAAGCAGACTCCCCGCTGAGCAGGAAGCCCAATGCGGGACTCAGTCCCAGGACCCAGAGATCATGATCTGGACCTAAGGCAGACACTTAATCAACTCAGCCACCCAGGTGCCCCAGGATGAAAATACTGTGTGGTCGTATTTTTAATGAAAAAAATGGGGAGCATGACGTTTGGAAATATCTGTGAATGAAGGACAAAAAGGCAGTAGAGCTGAGAGCGATGATGTTGGTCAACACTTACTAACGTTCCAGGCCTGACTGCACATGCCTTGTGCACCCTGGTGGCTGGCATTGCTGTGACCCTTTGTCTCCAGTTAGAAACTCAGTCCAGAAAGAAAGGTTGCAACAGGCATTACGGGAGGCCATGACCAGGCCTGTTGTAAGCCCTCAGCTTGTAACTACACTGTCCTGTGCCTCCAAAAAAGAAGAGAAGCAAGTGCCCAAGGAGGTGGGTGGGCTGGGCCCCAGTTCAGTAGATTACAGACGATGAGACACTCACTCCACAGGTGTGTGGATGCAGATGAATGGGTAGAGATGCAGAAGCGGTACAGGGAGTCCAAGGAGCTTCTGTTTGAGCTGAAGTCACAGCTGCTGGGACTGAGGGGCAAAGTGGGAGGGCAGAAACAGGAAACACTTGAGAGTAATCTGGTGCTCACTTCTAGAATTCACATTTCTGTGGATTGGGAGTCCATGGGATATGAGAGCTGGATGTACACAGCAGCCCCGCAGGTAACAATGGGACCCAGCTGAGGCTGGAAGGAGCCCTACAAACAGGGAGAACATGGACAGTAAAGGGATGGGAGATCCGACATGTCCAACTGCAGAAATGGTGGAAGCAAGGGAATGACGGGAGATTGTGGTCTGCAAGTGAGTCCTGAGACTTTAGGGCTTCAAGGAAACGCAGTTCTGGGCGGTAACAGGTTCTTAGGTGCAGCCTTGGCAATGGGATGTGGAAGTAAAGCCCGTTAGCAACAGTGAGGCCACAGAGCCTTACAAAACCCTCTGGAAGCCTCACGTGTTTGGGAATTGAGATTCTGGAAAGGCATACAGTGCATGTACCATGTGATTCATAAGTCTAACTTCGATTCAGCACTAAGAGTTTAGGCCTCAAGTTCTGTCTCTGAATGTGTTAGGGAGAGAAACTCCGAGAGCTTTTTGGACTTCAGAGGTCCTGAGGAGAGATGACTGACCTGACCCATACAAGGCCTGGAGCCCAGGTGATAGGTTGAGAGAAGAAGTCCGCGAGGCTGGTGTCAGTCTCCTCAGTGAGGACTGGAGGCATGCAGGGTTCAGTGGTGAGGCCAGACAGTGTGTAGGAATGTAGTGTGTGTGCAGTTGTCACAGACATAGAGGGTTCTGCGCGTCGATCTGATCTGCCTTCCAGGCTGTCTGCAAGGAAACAGACTAGATTCAGAGCTAACATTATAAAAACTCACCTGCCTCCCAAAGCAGGGCATTTTCCAAGTATTGGTAAAGCCTGAGGCTTGGTTGATAAAGTTTCCAGTCCCTACTCTACTACTATATATTGTCCCACAGGCAAAGGTAACCAGTCCTCAGAGTAAATTTAACCTGATTTACAGTAGGGGCGGAGAAGTGGGCCTGAGCAAGCAAAGAGAAGGGCTAGTATCAGCGCAAGGGGAGCAGTGTTGGTAGTATTTGCTACCTAAAGTTGTGGTCCAGGGACCAGCAACAGTTAACATCACCTGGGGGCCTTAAGAGATGTAGAATCATGGGCCCCAACCCAGAGTGCTGAGTCATACTCTGCATTCAACAAGGTCCACTGGTGATTGGGATAATCTGTGTTAACCCACTAGTAAACATAACCAGTGAATGTCCTTGGGAGATGAGCACCGCTCCCTCTAGTGGTTTTTGGGGAGACAGGGAGTTGCCCTTAAAGGGAGTGGACAGAAATACCTAGACAGAACAGAAGCTATCCTCTCCTAACATTAGATTGTAGTTCAGTGTGCTTTTGAATATCTGTGATAAATACAAAATGAGTTGAGTATAATAATTTTATGAAAACCCTACATAATTGAATTCTGTGTAAAGTTTTTGGTGGTGTAGGAATAAGGTCTTGGGTACCTTATTGGTTCTGCTTAGGCACCACAGTGGGTATATACAACCTTATAAAGGTACCAGAAAAGCTAGAACAAAAGGAGTACAGGTGTTCATACAAATTCATGAATTCCTTCCCCGGGTTAGAAGCAAAATTATTTCATTTAATAAGGACTTCTTTTCTAACTTGAATTGAGCTAAACTAGTATCTTCACAGTCTGTGCACAGAACTTTAATCAGAATAAGTTTGAAAACCATTATTTGCTTTAAGAACTCCTGAAGAAGTTTTTTCATATGCATGTTTTGTTATGTTTTAGTTTAACATGCTTATATAAAGTTATTATGTGGGGAAATAAATTTGCATGACTGGTACTGACCCCAGTAAGTTGTGTATGGGTCTGTATTATTTATTGGCCTCATTTAGACCATTTCAGCAGCCAAAACACAAGGAGGAAGACAAATTCCTGTCAGGATTAGTGCTTCTCCAGAACATCTAAGTCAGCTGTTACCTGGCCTCCTTGGGCCTGCCGCTGCCAGGGACAGCACATATTCAGAGAAACCACGTGCTGCTAATTGAAACTTTACTGAAACAATTCTTCTGGGTTGAAGTCAACAAAATGACTTAACGTGGGAGAGAGATAGCCAAAGCAGCTTGGCCAGACTAGATGATTACAAATTTATTCACTCCTTAATGAAGACAAAAAGTAAATGACCAGGATGTATTCTTTAAATTTATAATTCATACTTTGCCTCCTTAAAATAATTGGAGGTGGTTTAAATGATTAAAGCCTGGGTAAAACAGTGAAGACAGAAAGGAGTTTTTGATGTTTTATCTGTTTGTTTTTAATTATGGTGCTCTCTCCTCAGAAACCTAGAAAAAACTGAGTTGTTACCATTGAGTGTTAAATTGAGCAGCGTGGTTCCTGGCAGCAAGGGCCAAAGTAAAACATTGTACTGTAGTTCTCATGCAGGTAAAGGAAGCCTGAGACTGCATCTGGAGGAAAAAAAAAAAGCCTTTGCTGGCACTGAGTTCCCGCTTCCATTGGAGGACACTGATTAATACAATGGGGATTCGTCTTTATTGGAGAGAACATGGGAATGTTCTTCACACAGATGTATGCTTAGCCTCACCCGTGTGCACAGTACTCATGGTGACTATAGTATGTATATAGTGCTTGTAGCTGGATTATTTGACGAGGCTTAGAACTTTCTGTTGAGTCAGAATGCTAGAGCAGTAAGAGGCAGGTGGTACTCTGCCACAAATGTTTAGCAGCCTGCCTTATGTCCCTGTATGCATAGGTCAGTCCCAAGGTACCCTGCAGATAGGGGCAAACGGTTTTTGCCAATAAAGTTTTGTATCCACCCAATTATTAGAAAAAATATACTTAATTGGGCTTTAAAGCAATGAAGAAACGGTTTCATTCTGACCGTTTCTGTGAGCAAGCATCACAGCCGCCAGCTGGGCATAACTTTGTAGGCAGCACGTTACCACAGCCGGGGTTCAGGCACGTGCATCTCCCTGGGCCTGGCTTTGTTGCCCTGCGCAGATAACTGAGTTTTCCTACAGTTTGTGGCAGTCCTACACAGAGCAAGTCTGTCCACAGCACTTTTCCAGCAGCATTTGCTCACTTCGTGTCTCTGTGTCGCATGTTGGCGATCCTCGCAATATTGCAAACTTTTTCATTATTACTAAATTTGGTTAGTAATCTGAGATCAATGATTACAACTCGCTGAAAGCTCAGATGATGGTTAGCATTTTTTAGTAATAATTAAGGTATATACATTGCGTTTTTTAGATATAATACTATTGCACGCTTAATAGATGGCAGTATAGTGTAAAGGTAACTTCCATATGCACTAGGAAACCACAAAATTAATTTGGTTCACTTTATTGTCATGGTCGGGAACCGAACCTGCAACATGGAGAGGTGTTTCTGTACTGATGCCTATCTAGCCAAGAAACAGCACATTTACATCACCATAACAATCCCTTCCCTGTGTGTCCTTTTCTAGCCACACCCACTTCCTCCCACTCCTATATCTTCCTTAGCCCCTGGCAGCCATTAATCTACATTCCTATAATATGGTATTTCAAGAATGTTCTGTATGTGTAATCACACAATTTGCTGTGAAGACTGACTTTGGATTCAGTCCTTGATACGTTTTAGTCGTTTTAGTCGTTTAAAAGTGAAATGGGATAAGCTTCCAGACGAGGGGCTGCAAGTCCCCAAGCAGATCACACCTTAGACGTATTTCAGTGTTTACAAAAGCACAAAACTATCTTGTACAGCTTGGCAGACACTGGCTGAGCACTTGCTATGTGCTGGGCACCATGCAAGGCATTGAGGATGGAGAGATCAGTAAAGCTTATCGCTGCCCTTCAGGTGTTTAAACTGTATGTGGAATATCACCGAGGGGGTAAGCCCTGCCCAGGGTAGGACAGGTAGCATCTTCAATCAAGAGTCTGCTTGGTGATGGTGGGAGTAGGCAGACAGAGTGTGAGTAGCCTCAGGGACCGTTCATCCAGATGGTGGGGTGAAGCCTGAGGAACCTGTTACTCATGTTGGGTATATCCCTTGGCCACCGCTGGAAACCTCAGTTTTTCTCAGCTGCTTCTCCCTCCAGTTTTACTGTCATTATTTAGAGGGGTTAGTTTTTATATAGATTATACACCAGTTAAGGCATGGTTCCCTTAAGACGGGATATCCTGTGTCCTCCCCTGTGTATCGTGGTAATAAATGACTTATCTTTGAGAAGCCAGTTTCCCTCTGACTTCTGATTCCCACTTCCCAGTCTCCTCCTAGCAAAACATTTTAGACTGTCTTTCCCTAGAGCCCATTTGTAGCCCTGGGAAGAAGAGATCCTGGGAACAAGCTTCCCTGAGAAATCCCGCATCAAGTGGCAAGGAGAGGCCACCCCCCATACAGCCTTGCAGGGCACTTAGGCCTGTCATCAAGCTGAGCCAGTCTGAATTCTTACTAGTCCTTTGATGAAAGCATGCTCTCTCCCCTCCCACCAACATTTGAAATTGGAAATAGAAGCAGCCGAAGAAACCATCCAGGACAGTGAGGTAGCTGCAAGCCTGGGCTGTTGGATTGATATAGTGGTGACTGTGTTGAGACCATGACTAATGATTCTCAGCCTAGTTACACAGTAGAATCAGTTAAGGAGCTGAAATACTTACCCACACCAGGTCCCACACACAACTGCTTCATCAGAACCTCAGAGTGGAGCCCAAACAAACCGTTATTTGTTAAAAGCTCCCTAGGTTAGGCTAAGGTACAGCAGATTAAGAATGATTGTTATAGACTGAGAACCCAAAAGAAGTGTTTAGGATATATAACTCAGTTTGGGGCATCTCAGATTTGAATTGCTTAGGTCAAATTAATTAAAGTCATCCCCCAGGGAGAAGATAAAGGAGGAAGAGAAGTTCCAAGGGCTGATCTTTAGGGAATACCAGCAAAGATGAAGCTGGCAAAAAATGTTGCCAAAAGAATCACAGTATCAGAAAAGGATAATGATGTCTGGTCTGGCAGGAGTGGGAAGAGGAATAGTCCAGTGTCCAGTCCAACTTGTAGAATGAGGAGTGTTAGAGGTCATTGGTACTGACAGTTAAGAGAAGAAGTCCAAGGGCAGGACATTAAGAAATTTGTAAAAGATGGGGATTTGGAGATAAAAAGCATCTTTCATGAAATAAGCTTTTTTTTACCCAAATTTTTGGCTTAAGTATTGGTTTGTTAAGTATTTCTTTTTCTCCCTTATGTATCCATATCTTCAAAATTTGAACCAGTTTAAAAAAAAATTACTTCTAGTGCTTTCCTATTTAATTAAGCAGGTTTTGAGTTATTGTAAATACTGGTTATTTATACAAATAGTGCCTCTCACCCAGAGAATGTTCATAAGCATGACAGAATTGTTCATTGTATGGAGTATCAATCTCAGGCACGTGGGAAAGTCTGAAGTACTCACAGCATGAACTGTTGAACTCAGAATCTGAGAAGTCCGGGGGCTCTGAGGGCCAGAGCCAGATAGGCTCCTTCCTGTTTGCCATGGCAGAAAGGAGCTCCAGGCCGTCAGGGTGGAGCAGAAGCTGTTGTAATTAAACCAACTGGCCAGTCTTCTCCTAAAACAAAGGCTTCTCAATTTTTGAGACTTAATGTCCCAGTTGTAGTTTCAAGTTTATTACCTATTAGTGTGAAAGTAAATGACAAAATGTCATTCCTAAAATCCATTCGGACCTTTACCTTTTTCAAGTTTCAAGTTTCAAGTTTATTACCTATTAGTGTGAAAGTAAATGACAAAATGTCATTCCTAAAATCCATTTGGACCTTTACCTTGTTCTTTTTCTAGATCAGGCCAAAGCTTAGGCCTGATCTGTTGGTTTCCTGTAAAGGACCAAACAGTAAATACATGAGGCATGGTATGCCACATACGGTCTCTGTCATATATTCTTTGTTTCTTTTTTTTGATCACTTAAAAATGAAAAAATCATTCTCACCTCACAAGCCATACAAAACAGGCTGCAGGGTAGATTCCTTCCAGGGCCACCGTTTGCCAACCCCTGTTCTAGACGTCACAGTTGGAGTTTCTGGCAACAATTAACCAGTGGCCAGGAGACATTAGGATTTAAATAACTTGTTTAAGCCCCCATTATCAAAAGGATGTATTTTCAAATGGCATGTAGACAGTGGATGAGGCTGTGGCTTATGTAGCTTCTGCAGCTTTAGCCTGCCTGCCCACCCAGGTGATTCCACAGGTTTTGGAGTCTGGCAGTTTCTCTGCCGTTGTCTAACTCAGCTGGAACGGAAGCTGCAAGGGTTATGTCATTGGGGCTGTTGTATTCCCAGGACATGGAGCTCTGCCTGGAAAGTAGTAGGCACTCAAATATGCTATGGGTTGGTTTGTCTTGGGAGCATCCATATCTTTTAAAATACTAAGATCACTAGAGCTCTGTTTCACTCTGTCCATATAGAACACTCCATGGTGTTTATGTGTCAGGCACTGCTCTGAGGGCTTTATGCAATTCCTTATTACAACCCCGATGGGAATCCAAGGTCATGCACCTGGTTAGGGAGAGCCAGGATCTGGACTCAGCCATCATGGCTCTGACACCAGGCCTCTTAGCATCCCTCGGTTGATGCCCAAGGACAGTTCATCCTGTCCTTCCAGCTCCAAAGAGATTGGAAAGGATCTCTGGTTTTCACTTCTGTGACTTTTCAAAGCCACATCGTCCTCAGGGGTATCAAAAAATATTCTGAGACAGACATAGATTTGTCAAAACTACTTAGTTTGCCAAAAATCATTGAACACACTTAAAATGGGTTTATGTTATTGTACCTAAATTGTGCCTCAGTAAAATTGACTTTTACAAATATTCTCATCAAAAAAGTCAAACATGATTTGGAAAGTTTTAATCAGAGAAGAAAAAAGTAGAGAAAGAAACCTTCGCTAATGAGAGAGTCCAGCCTCTTGGAGAAAAGTTACAATGGCTGTGTTTTCTGAGCTATTTGAAAAATCAAGAAGTTACTTTACTTTGATTTTTATCCCCAGGGAAAGGAAAACCTCTTCAGCGCAAGGTGAAACCACCTAAGAAGCAAGAGGAAAAGGAGAAAAAGGGAAAGGGAAAGCCACAGGAAGACGATCTGAAAGACTCCTTGGCTGATGACGACAGCTCCTCCACCACCACGGAGACCTCCAACCCGGACACAGAGCCTCTCCTCAAGGAGGTATGACAGTCTCCCAGAAACAAATGAGAGAAGGAAGTGTCCCCTGCAGCACGCCAGACACTGTCTCATAGATCGGGCTTTATCTCTAGTGTAGGCACACGTTCTGGGAATTCCTCCTCTGAGTGCATAGGCATGGCTGGACAGTCACTGGCTCTCGGGAAGCAGTCACAGCCCCCACGTTGGAGGTCGTCATTTCCCCCCGACAGGAGCACTGGCAAGCATGTTGATAAAGTAGTTAGAAATTGGACACGCTGCTTGAAAGTCAGGGACTGTCTGGAATAGTAACTTCTCTGGCTCATGAAGTCAGTTTCAAATTTTAAGTATCAAAAGAGGATGAGAAGGAACTAGACCATTTTAATTATATGGGACTTCTGTCTTAACCACTGCTGGTACAGTGGGCGTCAATAGCAGCTCACTCCTCCCACAGTTAGGGCAGGGACTGTCGTGGAGAGGAAGGTGGCCCAGGGAAAGACCCCACGCTTCAGCGGTCACCCAGAACTAGGGACTCTGCTTGGCACACATTATCAGATCAAGAAAGCTGCCTCACTTCTCAAAGTCCTCAGCTCTCAGGGTTGTCACTAGTGTCAGATAATACTGCAAAATGCCTGGTACTCAGTGGCATTAGGTAAATGGAAGGTAAAGTTACTGTTGTGAACAGGTCTGAGAGTGTAAGTTACAAGTGCTATGCAGAAAAATGAAGGCATAATTCTATTTTGGCATTTTTATTTTTAGGTAACTATATTCCAAATATAATATGATCCTAATATAGCCTTTAATATTATAGGCCCCAATTTCATTTTCAGTTTTAATCTAGTGACCTAAGGAATCATTTCTTTAAGATGTCTAACAGCTTTATCTACATGTTAATTTTTAAATGAAATTTACATGTGACTTGTCAGCTCCCTTCCCCTTTGGGTCTGTCACATTTGGTTTGGTGGGGTGCTCTGTATGCCCTCAGGACAGTGCATAGTCCTGGAGTTCTGTACTTTATTATAACCAAACAAATTCCTTCAAAGAAGTAGAATGCCGTCTATTCGTCTTTGAGTGGAATCCCAACGGTTTCAGTGATATGAATAAGCATTTGGAAAGTATTTTCAGGGCAGGCTTTCTTCACATTTCCTCACTTCCTTTCCTGCCTTTCTGGCTTTTCTCCTAACGCTTCTCTCCAGCTGACCCCATCTGCCACCATTCTCTGTGCACCCCTGGCATCATTCTCCCCTCTCTGCTCACTTCCTCCCGCTCCTCCCATCTCCTTCCCCACCATTTGTTTCTTACAGACAAAGCACAGACTCCATGTGGCTCCATTACCTCTGTCCTCCCTCCAGATTGGTTTTTAGTCATCCTCCTCAGTGCTCTTGCATACAGTTTCTGTGCTTTTATTTCTTATTGACTGATCTGCTTGCCAGTTGTGTGTGTTTTCTTCCTAACTAGATAACAGACTTGACAGGTCACTATCCCACAGATTTGTTTTCCAACCTTCCTCAACCCATTCATTCAAAACGGAAGGCTTGAGTGGAATATTACATGGCCATTAAAAAGGGATGAGCTCCTGCTATGTGACTGCACGTGGGGAGGAAGTTATGCTAGGTTAAAAAAAAAAAAAAATCAGACTGAGAAAGACAAATGCCACCTACTTTCATACATGTGTGGAATGTAAAACACAAAACAGATGAATAAACAAAAAGCAGAATCAGACCCACAAATACAGAGAACAAACTGGTAGTGGCCAGAGGAGAGGTGGGAAGGGGAATGGGCAAAATGAGTGAGGAGGAGTGGGAGATACAGGCTTCCAGTTGTGGACTGAGTAAGTCACAGGGATGGAAGGCACAGCATAGGGAATGTAGGCAATGATATCATGGCAGCATTGTGTGGTGACCGATGGGAGCTACACTTGTGATGAGTGTAGCATAACATAGATGTTGAATCACTATTTCGTACAGTTGAAATTTGTCACATTTGTGTCAGCTATACTCGGTCTTTTTTAAGGCAAATTAAAATGAAAAAAAAAAATTGGGTACTAAGCACCTGAGTGCTAACCTTGTACATGGGAAACAACAGGACAAAAAGACCATCTCTTTATCCTCAGAGAGCTCATGGTGTACAAAGTGCTTGATGAGTCAAGTGTTCAAGAAATACTTCTTTAATAACTCAGAATAGTCTTAAAAGGTATGTGGGCAAGAGGGTGGGTTAGCCCTTTCTCTGGTTATTTACTCCTGACAGTTAAACAGATTGACCTGATGTGACCTGTTAAAACCCAGGGTGCCTTAATGACCATAAATGGTGAAGCTGGGTAGCGTGTCATTGACCCGTACCAGTAACTCCTGTATCCAGAGCTGTGCTGCTTGACTGAGCCTGTCCTTCCCCTTTCCGTCCCCTGATAAGCCTCAGTGTTTCCCTGCACACTGTGTTGCTCCAGCTTTGTGGGGTGAAGAACCAGGGTGTTGTTTCTTTCTAGTCTGTCATATGGGCGGTCCTATTGCAAGTAGGTTGTACATACCCATGCCACATGGGACTCCCCAATGAGTTCAATAAGACCTGAACAGATCTGTGCCTTGTTTGGGAGGCCAGGCCACTGGTCTCATGCTTGGATGACACAACGGTGTGGACTCACTATAAAAATGCCTAAGTGTGGCTTCCGTACTTACCCGGTCAGGGACCGGAAACCACAGTGCAGACCAATGACACAGCACAGCTGTAAGGTACAGCTTAGGTGTGGCCTTCTCCGTGCAGGCCCCACACTCAAGCCAGGTAAGACAGCCTTCTCTGCTCTGGTCAGAGCCCGTGAACAGCCCTCCACCAGGGTACAAGTCTCCAACCGTTATATGCGTCTGCCTCCTGCTAGACTTCACAGTCCTTGGGGAAAGGGTCTGGGCCTCTGGGAGCCCCCATTGCCCAGCACCAAGTGGGTGACCAGTAAGTGTCAGTTGAGTAAGTGAATAAATAATGAAGCCCCTCTCATTGTTGGTGAATGGTTAGCGTTAAACCCACCTCCTGACAGTGTAACATGGAATTAACACTTCCATGCTCCACAGTGTTGCTTGTGAACACTTGGTGAACAGGTGTGAATGTGTATTGCTGCCTGCACTGCTTTCTTGCCCCAGATTTTACCTGTACTTAGGATTAGCAACATTGCCGGAAGTGTAGGACTTTATATTGTACTCCAAGCTGACTTTTCTTGTAAAAGAGCAAGGTTTTACACACCCACCCCTGTGCTTAAAAATGAGAAGCTACCAATTTGCCCTTGCCACCACCCACCCCAGGCAGAACATGAGTATAAATAAAAACATTCTTTATAATTCAGGCTCTCCAAAACATAATTACAATAAAACAAAGGCTAAAAAATTGACAGAACTACAATAAAGATAGAAAAAGTTTATTCTTTTTATACATACAACATGTTGTATCTGCTGCCTCTTTGATTTTGTGTCTCTGCCTTCATAGAGGGCTGTATCACTCATTTTTGTTAATCCTTCATAGCAATTAAGTGTACATTTTTTATAGGATACAGAAAAGCAAAAGGGAAAACAAGCCATGCCTGAAAAACAGGAAAATGAAATGTCTCAAGTGAAGCAAAAAAGCAAAAAACTCTTAAAGAAAGAAATCCCAACAGATGTGAAACCCAGGTAAGAAAAATAAATGTATGCAGAGAAATGTATACATAAGAAATGACTGGTGAATCAGGTCATGTTTTTGTGGTGGGTGGTTACTGTGGGGTTTCTGCAGCAAAAACCACAGCTGCATCATGCTCCTCTCAGGGTTTTTCTAAGGCCTGGTGTTGATTGGGGACCACATGCTGCTGATATCAGACATGGAAAAGGCAGGGTTAAGGACTTGTTCTGAAAATTTAGGATGAAATTTTAGGTTGGTAATCCATGCCCAGGCAGAGAGCCTTTTCAGTTCCATACAAAGGTGACCTTGGTGGTTTAACCACAGATAGGAGCATAACTTTCTCAAAAAGAGCTCTGAGTCTCTTCACTAACCCAGAGCTGCAATTGGGTTCTAGAATTCTGTGCCATAAAACTTGAAAGAATTTATTCTTACCTGAAAAATGCTCAGGCAAGGGGCGCGTGGGTGGCTCAGTCCGTCAAACGTCTGACTCTCGGTTTCAGCTCAGGTCATGATCTCAGGGTCCTGGGATCAAGCCCCAAGTCGGGCTCTGCACTCAGTGGAAGTCTGCTGAAGATTCTCTCCCTCTCTCCGATAAAATAAATAAACAAATAAGCTTAGGGCAGATATCCCCTATCAGACAAGAATTAACTATGAAATAACTCAGTCACCATGGAACAGGATTCTGGTGGGCCCCACAGGGAAGGCTTGCTACAGAATGTTTCCTCAAGTGAATGAAGGTGTTGAACTAGTAGGTCATTAACTAAGGTTACTTTCATTAAACCTTAGATCTACCAAATAAGCTAAGTTTAGTTTTAGCATTGTTCATGCCCTTCATAGTTGATCGTACAAAATGGCCATTAGCATGGAAACTGATATTTACCTTCTTGTGTGATAAGTGAGCATTGACCTAGGAGTTTGAGAGAGTTGGGTATAAATTACTAAAGGAAAGCATTGTTATCATTAGAATTGGCATTACATTTTGGGAAGATCTATTCTTTGATTCTGGGAATAATACGTGAGCTTTCCAGAAACACCAATAAACTGGACCCTTTTCCCTAGAAGGGCCTAACTCATGCACAGACAGTCTCCTCCACAGAATCAACAGCTCCTAAAAATTAGGTGTTAACGCTAGTGAAATGAAACCTCGTCTCTGAATTTATGAAATAATACAGCATATGGCAGTCATTAATTACTAATGGAATATTTAGATCTAAAATTCACTCTTATGTGCAAATTGTTATTGGATCCAATCCCACAGTTTGTTGAGAACAATCTGATCCAGCTAGAAGCAGTGGTTGACACACTTGGATCTCTCCTGAGAGAAATCAGCCTGAGGTGCTAATTAGTGCTAACAACATTCTGGCATCCCAGGACTGGAACAACACTCTAGTGATTAGGGATTATCCTTCTAGGCCTTTTAAAGCAGGCTGAGGTGATTGATAAGATATTCTTAAGCAAATGGGGCTAAAAATACAGATTGTGAAAAACCATAGTTTTCATGGAAATCTTGCGAGAATAGAAAATCATGCTATAATTCTTAGCACGGATTTAAAAACCAACCTTCTAAAAATTATCGTAACAAAACCATTACATAGGTGGTTTTTGCCAAATCTGCATGATTAGCCTTGATGTGTGAGCTGTCAGACATAATTTTTTAAACAGATAGTACATGTTAATTCTTACCTTCATCCCTTTTCCACTGACTCCTGTTATATTCCAAATTTTGACCATTAGCAGAATTACAGGTGATTTTACCCATTCTGCATTGTGTGTTAGCCTTGATGCCTGAGTTCAGAGACATAGTATTTTTAGACAAATACTACATGTTAATTTTTACCTTCATCCCTTTTCCTCTTTACAGTATTCTTATTTTTTTTTTATAAAATAAGTTGACCATTAGCAGATTTGATTTTGAAAATTTTATAAAAGATTTCACTTGAATGCTACTAATTTTATAAGGACTTTGAGTCTCTGGTTAACAGAAAGCTACAGGAGTCCATTCTCTACTGGCTCTCCATCAAGGGACAGTTACAAGGATAACTCATGTCCTCTTGGTGCATAGTTAAGAGAAAAATCGTTACCAGCAAAACAGTTTAAGCAGTGTCCTCTGAATTGTCTTTCTAAATTGTCTTTTGTAACTGAAGAAATCCATATGCAACCTTACTCTTCTAATCTCCTTAATCTAATCTCTTTAAACTCACCAATTTTATTTTGTGTTTTTCCAAACTCAGGGATAAATCTATTAAAAGAGTCAGAATTCATTAGTACATCACTCAGATATGGAGTTAAACAAAGACTGGTTTTTGTTTGTTTTCACATAGACCATATATTCTTTAATTTTTTTAATTTAAATTAAATTAGCACATAATGTATTATTATTCAGAAATAGAATTCAGTGATTCATCAGTCTCATATCATACCCAGTGCCCACCTTAATGTCCATCACGCAGTTACCCCATCCCCTCACCAGCAACCCTCAGTTTGTTTACTAAGAGTCTCTTATGGTTTAACTCCCTCTGATTTTGTCTTGTTTTCTTTTTCCTTCTCTTCCCCTATGATCTTCTGTTTTGTTTCTTAAATTCCACATATCCATGAGATCATACAAAGACTGGCTTTTTTAATAACCAGAAATGTGGCCTCTCTGATTAGAGCTGTTCCCGGTCTACACTGAGTTATGATGGTAAAGGCCTTGCTCTGTCACTCAGGTAAAATCACTGCCAGTCCTTATGTTAGTGATACCCAAAACTCCTGTCACCTCAGAAATGATGTCAGTGTGTTACTCTGTGATTCCATGATCTGCAGGGTATAGATGCACTCTTAAAAAGAGATACCATTAATAAGGCATATATGCATTATCACCTTCTTTTGAAAGCTTTATATGATTGCGAATAAATGTTCCATCTATCAGTCAGCCAAAACTCTGATAGTATTAGTGGGATGTTCTGTTATCTCTAGGCTACAAGACACAATCCTGAAATGTCGAGGAATCTGTTTGTTTTTTTTTTTAAAGATTTTACCCATTCATTTGACAGACAGAGATCACAAGCAGGCAGAGAGAGAGGAGGAAGCAGGCTCCCTGGTGAGCAGAGAGCCCGGTGTGGGGCTCGATCCCAGGATCCTAGGATCACGACCTGAGCCGAAGGCAGAGGCTTTAACCCGCTGAGCCACCCAGGTGCCCCAAGGAATCTGTTTTCTTATAAATAGGTGGAGATAAAGCCAGAGCAGTACCTCAGTCATGGTCTCTGCCTGTGCAGCCACCTCCCACTATACTGCCTCAAGTTCGCCTCAAAAAATCATTTCCTGGGAGTGGGGAGCATGCTGTTGCAATGGCAGAGACCCAGTCAGTCCATCTTGGCCAGCTTCAACACCATAGAAGTAAGTGGACCTGTAGACTTCCAAAAGACTGTAGTTAGGTCCAAGAGGCCAGGAAATGAGAGTTCCAGCTCAGGCACAGTGGAACCAGGCCTGGCTTAGGACAGCAGTTACCCATTAATCCTTTTGTTGTCTATTTATTTATCAACACTTTATACGACTTAAATGTAATAATCTAAAATGAGGGTGTGGGGGGGGAGCCTTCACAGAATAATTGTCCCCTTTACCATTCTGCTCTAACAGCACACTTGGCTGTGGGCACCACATTTCACATACTGGCCTCCAGACCTGTGAGCACTGGGAAAACCCTGACCGTGGCTTTAGCTCTCTGCCTTCCCCCCTCCCCAGACAGTGGCACAGACTGTTACAGAGCAAAAATCAAGCCTGGCATCTGAACCACCTTACGGTTTTTCCCTTTTAGAAAGAATCACTTAAATTAAGTAGGCTCCCTGGCGATTCACAGACCTGTACCCCTGGGACTAATAATACATTATATGTTAATAAAAAAAATAAAAAATTATAAATTAAGTAGGCTCTTACCTATTTTACTCAGAAGCCTTTAAAAGTTTCTTGATAAAGATTGTTTAGCTTAATTTTAGAAAGTATGAATCAGCAAAAATAAAATAGTTGTCTGACATCTTTTTTCTTAAGAAACCAACTAATTTTACAGTGGCACAGAGTTAGGCTTTGTATAAATAGCCCCCAACCCCCATACTTATAAATGACTTACCTAAAAATAATTCCCACACACCCACCTCTGCCACCAGCACCAGAGGGTTTCATGGGAGCCTTTATTGTTGTTGTTTAGGTGGAATTTTTAAATAACACTGTCAATCAGAAGTGGAAGGACATGGAAGGTTTATAAAACTGTAACATTAATACTCACGCCCATAAAAAGTGAATGTTTTCACATTGGGTTTGTTAACCTGCCAAAAATTCTACTTACTTGGGTTAACAGAACCCTTTGGATTTTTGGTTAGCTCTTTTACTGATTCCAAATCTAATACATATTTATTATAGAAAATTTGTAAAATGCAGAGATACAAAAGAAAGAGAAGAAAATGACTTTAACCTACTACCATGTAAATATCTGTAAATAGCCTATGTTAAAATGGGTTTATTTATATTATTATTAATATTTATATATTATTCTGTCACCTGGAAGGTTTGAACCATTCTGACCTTTGAGATCTGATGTGAATTAGTACGGTGGGCTGTCCCCATCCCAGAACCTAACAGAAACGGGCTGCCTTCTAGGAGTGAGAATTTGGAGTAGCAACGGAAGGAAGATGATGTGGTACATAAAAAAGAACCTGAAGGACAGGCTCGGGGAGGCCAGAGTGGTGTGTTAGAGTCACACACCTGAGGGTTGGGGACAGGACAGGAAGTACCCTAAGGTGGAAAGGGCCAGAGACACACCCATTTTAGAACATCTACATCAGCGTGTAAACTTGGTCAGATTTTTAATGAAAAGCAAGCTCTCTGCTCAGCCTTGAACTGACAGCTTTCTGGCCATCACCAGAATGGTGGAGATAACTGATAAATTTTGGAAGAATCCTGGTAAGGGGCCACTGGGTTCTCTCAGCTATGTCTCGTGCCTTCACCGGAAAACACCCTTCTTGGACCACAGTTAGCTTAGCTCCCGTCCAAGGCCTTCCCAAGCCTCTGACTTGATCTTGGTGACCATTACAGAAGCAGCTTCATAAAGAATACCTTTATGGCCCAGACAGTTACATTGCTCACACTGTTACCTTCTATAGGTCATCTGTCCATTTCTCCTAGAGATTGCTTCTCTCCCAGCAGATTTTAATGTTCTCTGCATCAGGCTATAGAAACTGAAATAGCCCAGCATGCCTCCCATTTTACCTTGGACAGGAAGTTCAGAGCCAGTTAGTTCTATTTATAAATGTTTATTATGTTAACCTTACCTCTGAATCTTTTAGAACACATATATGCTCTGAATGAATAAAAAATAATACTTAAATGTTTGCCCAGGGTTAACCTTGAGTTTAAGAATAAAGAAGAAAATTCATCTCACCCTACTCACCCTAGAGCTTAGGCAAATCTGTCAGTCCTGCTCTGCAGTGGGCTAGTGGATTTTCACAGGCAACCCAGGAACTTAGCCCTGGTTCATTTCATGGTTTCTATGAGACAAATGTGCAGACCCTTTGACACTGTAAGTCGGAGACCTTTCAGAATCTCCACATTCAAGAATCCCGCTAGTAGTCCGGATAATGGGAGAGACTCATTCACAAGCAAAATGACTGCATTTAGCAGCCCCCAAAACAGCATGTTTTTGCCAAAGCCTTTATACATACGATGTGAGGTAGGTGCTCTAACCCATTCCGTAGTATCAAACAACAGACCTCAGTTCATTGTCAGCACTCAAAATAGCAAAGGATAAATCTGCAAATACTGCATGTCTTCTGACAGTCTTGGAAACGTTTGGAAAGCAGCCAGTGTTAAGACCATGACTACATAGCGTCTGAGGAAGCCAGATTAGAAAAACATATGCAATGAAAATTGTAGCGTGATCAGTGACTTCTACTCTCTGATCCAAAACAAAAGCATAAATTTGTATTTTCCATCCATGATTGTCTTTCAGTTCTTTAGAGCTCCCTTATACCCCCCCACTGGAAAGTAAACAACGCAGAAATCTCCCAACCAAGATTCCTCTTCCAACTGCATTGACAAGTGGATCCAAATCACGAAATTCCCAGAAAACAAAAGGTATTTTTGTTTGACCATATGGATATTTTCATGATTCATTGTACTAGTAATTATTAGTTGTGAATTACCAGTAATCGATTAGTAGTCATCGGTCCTGTAAAAGGCTATCCTCATCCTCATTAGAAGTGGTATCCTCATCCTCATTAGAAGGTTCATTGAAACAGACCTGAAAGCAAGGAATTATCCTCCATTAATGATTTTTTTGTTTCCTGGTTTTTGTGTAGGTACAAATAAGTTAGTGGATAACAGGCCACCTGCCCTAGCAAAATTCCTCCCAAATAGTCAAGAACTAGGCAACACCAGTAGCTCAGAAGGTGAAAAAGACTCTCCACCCCCGGAATGGGATTCTGTGCCAGTTCACAAGCCCGGCAGCTGTAAGTATGGGGATTGAGAAACCATGGGGTCTGCTCTGGGCAGGAAAACTCCATGGGGCGTATTGCTTTAAAAGGAGGCCTGGTGGACACCTGGGTGGCTCAGTTGGTTAAGCGGCTGCCTTCGGCTCGGGTCATGGTCCCGGCGTCCTGGGATCGAGTCCCGCGTCGGGCTCTCTGCTTGGGGGGGAGCCTGCTTCCCCCTCTCTCTCTGCCTGCCTCTCTGCCTACTTGTGCTCTCTCTCAAATAAATAAATAAAAATCTTAAAAAAAAAAAAAAAGGAGGCCTGGTATCTGTGGTCTGCTGGAGGCCACTTGTACCAGCCAGCCAAAGCCCTTTGTTCAATAGTCTGCCACTGGTAAAAGTGTCGTAGCTTGTTTGGCCGTGGCAGGAGTGTTTACACCAGAAAAAACAGTCAACAGTTCACATGAGGGCTCTTTTTCCAGAGCTTCTAGACCACACCACTTCCCAGTGTACAAAATGGGAAGATCTGTCTGGAGCGGTGACTCACCCAAAGAAACATTTCTTTAGGAAATTGTTAACTCAGCCATTTTTTGCCTGACTAGTTCCTCATAACGTTTACCAGTGTAATAATCATTCTTATAAAAATTCAGTCTTCCTTCAGCTGGACCCACATCTTTTACGTAAGCCACCTGTGTGAAGGTTTCTCTGTTTTACTCACTAGCTTCTCCACCTTGTTTGTCAGACTTGGCCAGCAGTAAACCACGGCAGTAGCACAGGCTACTAAAATAGGATGGCAGGCCTTGCCTTCCATACTTACGGCCCAGAATAGAAGGCAGCAGACACAGGCCAAGGGAGGGGCCTAATTATAGGTGTTTGGGGTCAAGAGAGGACCAGCTTGAGGACTAACCCATCTACGGTGTTAGAGTGAACTCACACTTAGCCAGTTTGTGCCACAGGGAAAATCAGAGTTGAACAAAAGATTGTTTGGAGCAGAGGGGGATTTAAATGAAGACTGTGCGATTGGAGCCCTCAGTAAAGCGAAGGAGGAAAAGAACTTGGAAATCCAGGTGCAGTGTATAGGAAACATGGTACCTTTTACATTTTCACCTGTATAAATACACTGGAAAGAGACACTTTCTGTGGTAAAACCTCTAGCCCCCTATTTGCCGTGAGACTTTTTGGCACTTTTTTTTTTTTTTTAAAGATTTTATTTATTTATTTGTCAGAGGGAGAGCAAGCGAGCACAGGCAGACAGAGTGGCAGACAGAGGCAGAGGGAGAAGCAGGCTCCCTGCCGAGCAAGGAGCCTGATGTGGGACTGGATCCCAGGACGCTGGGATCATGACCTGAGCCGAAGGCAGCCGCTTAACCAACTAGGAGGGCCCCTAGGAGCCACCCAGGCATCCCTTTTTGGCACTTTTTAACACTATTTTTTTTTTTGCCTGGGATGAGATACAAACCTAAATCCCTGGTCATTCAGAGATCTTGAAACAAATCTCTCAGTAGTCCTGGTGTCCAGGCTGAATGCTTTTTGTTTCCTTAGATTCCCCTCTGAGTTTCAGCTGGACACCGGTCCTTGGCTTCCACTTTGTGATTTGGGCCGTGCGGTGTTAAACAGACATCACCGCCTCCACAGAGGGACGTTTTCAGCACTGGGGATACCGGGTTCCCAGGGAGCCAGTTTCGCAGGGTTGTCTGTGGCCCAGCGAGGTCAGCGTGAGCTCTGCTGCCATGAGTAACATGTGGTACAGGAGAGAGGGGGGTATCAACCGGGCACAGCCTTCAAGACCACATAGCTGGCGGTGACAGTGTCACCACCAAGTGGCACCTGACAAACATGCTGTTGTCCCTCCTTTGGGGTAGAGGAGAAAAGGTGACCAGATCCAAACCCATGTGAGTTCGGCTCCCCCCCTCAGGAGGGGAGGAATGTAAGAAATGCCAGACAAATGGTCTGGAGAAGAATGTTTGGAAAGCAGAATGCCGTGGGCCTCTGTTTCCTCCCAGGCCTAAGGAGGCCAGCCGATGCCTCTGAGAGCTCAGTGCCTCGGGGCAGAGCTCCCTGTCAGACAGCTAGATGGCTTTGCCACTGCAGAAAGTGTGTACTCGTCCAAGGCCCACATCTTCATAATGATTGTGTGCTTTTCCAAGCAAGGAATACCTTACCCTGGTCCCACATCCTGTAACCTCTCCAATCCCTCCACCAGCCTTACTGGAAAGTTCCAGCAGGGCTCCATCATATACACAAAACTGCTACATGAAACCAGTAAGAATCAGTCTAATACACTCCCTGTCCCCCTGTTTTCTCGTCTTTTCTCCCTTTTCCACCTTTCACTGATAACTGACCTGGCTGAGATCTCCAGCCTCCAAACCCCCTGCTAGCAGAGCTACACTTCCTAGGCTTCCCAAGGGGTAGACCATCCTCCACTTGGCTGTGCTAGCTGGCACCTCACTGGAAAACCATGTGGAGAGATCGCTCCACCCCCAGGCAGGACCCCTTATAGCATGGTTCCCTGGGCCCCTAGGAGATGCTGAGAAAATTCTCTTCAAATAACATCATGACTTTAAAAGACAACAAATCCAAGGGTTTATTGAAAGGCAAACAGAAAGCCCCAGAGGAAATCTGTTGAGTCAGAAAGTTCTCTAATTACACATGCCCTAAGTTACTCCTGGACCCAGTGAAACACATCCCACTGAAGGAGGACTATCCCACTGCGGACAGTTCCTGGCTCACTTCTTCGGGGGGAGGGGGTAGTCAGAGAAGGTGTCCTGCAAGGGGTGGCTGGGAAGGATCAGGACAGTTGTACAAATAATGGTCCTACCACGTAGAGGTGATACCAGATACACTGCGCTGTAGGGGCTTCCGAGGCAGGCAGAAAGGTGGAGAGCTTTGAGATGGGCTATCCCTGAACATAGGCATCGAGTCAACAGACTACAGAGAATATAAGAAAGGGATTAACCACATAATCAAGGGTTGAGAGCTGGTGGAGTGGAGGCAGGGACAGGAAATAAGGGGCCAACACTACTGAGGAATGCCAGAATCCTGGGGTAGGTGCAAGGTGGCACTGGAGATGGGGAATGAATGGCTAGCTCAGGCTTTGAGAAGAAGGGGACTTAGCATGGCGGTGCCACAGGTGCTGCCTTGACACAGCCAGGGAACACGCAGCTCCATCCGGGCTCTGAGCCCTTGGGGAGAACCACGGGTGTGGGAGAGAATCACAAGGGAAGTGGAACCACTGTGCTGAGCTGGCTTCTGGTCTTTTTGGAGATAAGATGAAACAGACTGTTCACAGAGACTGGGAGTAGAGCAGGCTGTCCTCACTGTAGACAGGGCTTGTGCGGGCCAGGAAGGGCCCTCAGGCGGGGATGGGAATGTGCCCTGGCAGAAGAGTGTGCTGGGCAGGGATGGGAAAGGAGGGTGACAGGACAGGGCCCTTGTGCCAAGAGAACTGCAGGGGGGGAAGGGGGGGTGCACAACCACACACCCCAGGAGCCCATGGGGACTGAGCTCGCAGAGGCCACAGCCCCCATGGTTGGGGTCGGATGCAACCTCGCCAGATGATGCCGTTTTCTGAAAGAAGTTATGTGTGTTTCCTCGTAGTGAGTGCGGAATTAATATTTATGCAGGGTTTTTCTTTTTTAAATTTTTCAAACAGCTGTGTACACATTATCCTAAAGGGCAGCAGGACTCTCCTAGGAGCTCGCATCCTTGTGCTGTGGACTGGGGCAGCAGCAGGGTAGGGTCAAACTATAGGACTCAGGGATGTTTTGCCCGCCACCGCCACACCTGCCTGGGTGGAAATACAAGGACTCTGTTCAGTCCCAGGCACTGACTTTACCTGCCCACCCCTGAAGGACAAGGAAGAGCCACCTTTCTAGCCTGAGCTGGGAGAAACTGTCCGGGAGCATCTGGCAGAGCACTGAGGATCGAGGAATCATGGCTGTGAATTGGAATGCCTTGTTAGGCAGAGAGACGCAGGACTTCCTTTTTCCCTTTCAAACCTTTAAACAGAACACGTGTAAAAGCTTTCTTGCTGACTGTTTTTGTTTTCATTTTTGTTTTATAGAAGCGGTTGAGTTCTGCATTCTATCAGAACATAATTTCAAGAGTAAAAAAACACTGCATTAACAAGACCATTTATTTTTCATTTCCAGCTACCGATAGTCTTTATAAACTCTCTCTACAAACCCTCAACGCAGACATTTTCTTGAAACAACGCCAGACCTCACCGACACCTGCCTCTCCCTCTCCCCCCGCTGCACCTTGCCCGTTCTCGACCCGGGGCAGCTACAGCAGCATCGTCAACAGCAGCTCCAGCAGGTGGGTCCCTGGCTGTCCCCCACCCTTCAAATAGCTAAGTTCGGTAAATGCTTGCACCCTTGGATTGGAAACGCTCAGTGGCCACAGCCTGCTGTTCCATCCCACTGCTCCTATCCTCTACCATCTTCTGTCCTTTTCTGGAGTTGGTGCCCGACCCCAACTGTGCATCATTTAACTTAGTAGAATTACTTCCTAATTCAAGAGGCAGTGAGCATCCTAAGTATTGAAGATCTACAGCCACCCTGTGCATTGAGGAAGCGGCTTTACAGGATGTTTATTTCGCCCTTATGGCCGCAGAGCTCAACAGTTACAGGCCAAGTCCGGCCGCCGCAAGAGCTGCTGCACCAGGTGCCACGCAGAGGCAGCAGCCTCCCGACGGGCAGGCAGGACCCTGCGATGGCACTCCTTCATGGAGGCCCAGACCCGTCCCCCCTCCCACCGTGTTTGGCTAACTTGGTGTAACAGCAACCTCAGTAAGAGTGAGGAGCCCGGGACGAGTTCTTAGTGAGTGCCACAGTGCCTCCAGCTCTGCACGTTCTCCCCACACACACCTGCAAGCCGAGCCCGATGTTGTCACTATCCCTGTTCTGCCTTGGGGAACCACCCAGCCTGACATGACAGCCAGCCAGCCCTGTTCTTGCTCAGCAAAGTCAGTACCCCCTCACCCATCCTTTATATGTGTTAGCAGTGGGCCACGGATGGAGCCCCCAGCCTGCTTTGCATTGAGGCACAGCCTCGCCCACCTGAAAGTCCTGGGTGGGGGATATCTTATTTAGTCCTGAATTCTTGCCCTCTCAACTTAGTGAATGCGAAGCTACAGTGCTAATTAGACAGGCTGCCTTCACAACCTTTTGCAGAACAAAGTTCTCCAGAAAGAATCATTCTCTCACCCCACTGATGAACTATCCTGCTTGTTACCACCCTCCTTCTAAACCAAACTTGCCAGAGAGCCAGAGGGCAGGCTGCCCTGCTTGGGGCCCTTGCTATACTGGGCCCCTTACCAGGTCCTGACAGGCCAGAGACTGGAACCCTGTCACGTAGTATTGCCTGCCAGTGAGCCCTTGGTCTCCTCCTCAGCCCACAACCCAGTGGCTCCCTATCCAGTGTTCTTTAAAATGGGATTGCAGCTTTGCCAGCCCCTAAATGCTCATCTCTGCCCTGGTCTCTTTTCTAAGGGCCTTCTGTTTTCACACCTTTCCCCTAAGTCCCTTATGTTCCATCAGACGGCACAGTCTTAGGTCTAGCAGCATTTTAGGTGAGGCCAGGCCATACTCGGGGGGCTGTCCTGAGCTCCCCGTCAAAACCTGGGCCCAGCTCCAGTGAGGGCACTGCATGGGCTCAGTCTCAGGGCAGCCAAACCACCCAAGACAAGTGCCCCCAGCAGGCCTCCAGCCTGGACTGATGAGGAATGGCCCCTCTCTTTGCTTCTTCCTTCAAGTGACCCTAAAACCAAGCAGCCAAATGGAAGCAAACACAAACTGACAAAAGCAGCCTCACTCCCTGGCAAGAACGGCAACCCCACTTTTGCTGCAGTTACAGCCGGGTATGACAAGAGTCCAGGTGAGTGGCTTGGGGTCCTACCTGTCACACCTGGGCTTTGGGCACAGTAGAATTGCCTTTGACTGATTCAGAGTCCATTGTTACAGGCGGGAATGGCTTTGCTAAAGTTTCTTCAAACAAAACAGATTTTTCCAGCAGCCTTGGCATTTCACACACTCCTGTCGACAGCGATGGCTCAGACAGGTACAGTAGACCATTCTTTTTTTTTTTTTTTTTAAGGTTTTATTTATTTGACAGAGAGAGAGAGATCACAAGTAGGCAGGGAGGCAGGCAGAGAGAGGAGGAAGCATGCTCTCCACGGAGCAGAGAGCCCGATGCGGGGCTCGATCCCAGGACTCTGGGATCATGACCTGAGCCGAAGGCAGAGGCTTTAACCCACTGAGCCACCCAGGTGCCCCTACAGTAGACCATTCTTAATCAAAAGAAAGCTAAAAGACAGGGCTAGCTTCTTCTGTCCATACCTGTGTTCCCCCCGAGATTCCAAGTAGGCCATCCTCTTGGAGCTCTGGTCTGTTGGGTGGAAGCAGAAGGCCCGGTTGCTGTACTTGCCCCGGTGGCTCCCCCAACAGAGAGCCAGGTGTGTGTCCGTCCTTCTTCCCTATCACGGTCTGTTGTAAGAAAAGATGTGAGCACGTAGAGGAGAACAAACTATGCTTGAGAATTGGTACGGGACAGTGTGTACTGAATACTGGAGATGCGCTCTTCCAACCCCAAGCAACCCTCCTGGGCACAGTGACAGGCAGCGATTGCTGTGGTTCGATTTCCCAGGTCAGTAATAGTAAAGACTGTCTGTACAGCCCCAACTCGACCTACCCTGTACTGAAAGGGGTGAGTGCTGGATTGGAAATTTTTAAAATCTTTTATTACCAAAAGATCAACATAAGGAAAAAAGAATACCTGTTCTCTCTGCAGAACACCTGCTTTGAGCCCGGCTCACAGCTCCCGTGTAGGCTAGGAGCTCAGAACCTCTCTGTGCCTGAACCCTTTTTGGCGCAGGAGCCAGTCTTCCATAGCCTGAGTGCCCCTGGGTGACGCAGCGCCCGCTGTCTGCAAAGCCATGTGTAATAGGCCTGTGTGCACTAACCAGTATACATCTCTGTGTGTTGCATTTTCCTCCTGTAACATCCAGCTCGGGTTTGTGGAGTCCTGCCAGCAACCCCAGCAGCCCTGACTTCACACCCCTCAATTCGTTCTCGGCCTTTGGAAATTCTTTTAACCTAACTGGTGGTGAGTGTTTAACACTAGACCTGCAACTAATAAGCCCGTGGGCAAAGAAAAAGGGAAGATGAGGTCTAGTTTTATGTGTGGAGAAACACGCTGAACTAGGAGAGCCTTTTTTTTTTTTTTTTTTTTAAAGATTTATTTGAGAATGAGTGAAAGAGCGAGCAAGCACAAGTGGTGGGGCCAGAGAGAGAGGGAGAAGTAGACTCCCCGCGCTAAGCAGGGACCTGAGGTCACGACCTGAGCCCATGGCAGACACTTAACTGACTAGGCCACCCAGGCACCCCCAGCCTGTCATTTTGTCAGCGCATTTCTTTGTCCCTGTAGTCGGGCACTGACAGAAGACACACAGGCTGGCTTCAGGGCAGCCGGGCTGTTGCAGCTCTCCCAGACAGATGCCTGGGCCCAGGCCCCATCAGCCCTTGGCACAGCGGCCTGCAGCGAGGGAGGCCCAGCAGGAACCTCTCTAAAGGGCCCCCTCTTCCACCCGCCCACAGCCCAAGCATCCGGCAGAGCCAGCTCGGTGCCAGGAGTGCCACCTGGTTTGTGGTCCCCAGTGGTTATTTAAGAACTTCAAGAAAGGATTGTGTGTCTGAAAGGTGACTCCTGGCCATGCTGGGCTCCTTACTTGGTATCCCAGACTGGAGGCCGCAGCGTGAGCTTTGCCTTAGCTGCAGTCACGTTAGCAATGGGATGTCTGCACTGTGTCATCCAGCTAGTGGGCCGGGTAAAGCGCTCAGACTGTGTGCCGTGCGCTCGAGTTCTGGGGAACACCCCCTGTGCCCCGTTCTCCCCAAGCTGTGGTGGGAGCTGGCAGAGCAGGTGAGGGGCCCTGGGTGAGAGCTGTGGGGACATGAGCCTCTGAGTGAATGCCCCAGTGAGCATGGCAAAATAATACACACTTGATTGCTTCCTTATTTGCAGAAGTTTTCAGCAAACTTGGGTTATCTCGGTCATGCAATCAGGCCTCCCAGAGAGGCTGGAACGAGTTTAGTAGTGGCCCTTCGTACCTTTGGGACTCTCCAGCAACAGATCCCAGCCCTTCCTGGCCAGCCAGTTCCAGTTCCCCAACCCACACGGCCACAGTGAGTACTCGGGGCTCGGCCTCACCTGCTCCCTCATCACTCCTGCTGTTACTGTCACTGCTCCTCAGGCGGCACTGACGCCGTTACAGAGGCCTGAGCACGGCCTGGAAGGGGCAGGTTAGTTCTTCTATGGTCCTCATTGCCGTGTCTTCATACTCTGCCTAAGTGACCCACCCGTATTCATCAGCGATTACAGTCAGGAAACAATAGGAAGCACAAGTGAGCTCCTGTGGGGTGGGTCTCCGAGTTGAGTCAAAGCATTACCACCTCTTCCTAACCTGCAAGTCAGGCCGCAGGTGGGGCTGGCAGCCAGACAGCGGCAGAGGGTGGCCTTCAGCCTCTACGACCTGTAGTCCCTCGGGCACCCGGCAGCAAGCTGCTGGAAGGGTGCATTAATTTTGCTTTGGGGGAGCACCTTAGCTTGAGTTTTCCAGTGTACATTTGGTTGGTTTTTCAGTTAAATTTTTCTGTCGAGATCATGCTCCAAAGAAGTATTCTTGCCAAGATAATTACTGGTTTCAGCTTTCACAAAATGATGACGGAAAAATACCCTGCTGTGATTCCTTTTTTGTTCTCAGGAAAACTAAATTAGACAAGCAGGGTTGAAAGTAGATACTTTACCTTCTTTACTTGTAAATCATTCTGGCTTCAGTTTTAAAGAATGGTTAAGCTGCTTTTAAAATGGGTCAGTAAATATTTTAGGCTTCGCAGGCCATCCTGCTTCTTCGCATCTGTTCCCCTCTGCTGCGGTCGTGCTGACGTGGCCGGACGGGCCCTCCCGCAACGGGGCAGCCATGTGCAGAGCATCTACTCAGATGCTGAGATGGCTGTATGTATGAAGCATGTGTTTCAAAATAAAGAAGCACTTCTGGCCCAGCCCCGGTTTCTAGCATAAGCGTCACCTGCGTAGCACCTGCGCGCCTGTCAGTCCTGATGCTCCATGCTGCGTGTTTTCTGTCTTGTCAGTCGATCCTTGGCAACACCAGCAGCTTGTGGTCCACCACTCCATTCAGCAACTCGATCTGGTCCAGCAACCTGAACAGTACCCTGCCCTTCACCGCTCCAGCCAACGCGCTGCCAAGCATTGGCCTCATGGGCACAGAAAACTCCTCTGCTCCTCATGCTCCCTCCACCTCGAGTCCAGCCGATGACTTGGGGCAGACCTACAACCCATGGCGGATATGGAGCCCCACAATCGGAAGAAGAAGCTCCGACCCTTGGTCTAATTCACACTTCCCTCATGAGAATTGAAATTAGGCAACAACAACAAAAAAAAAAGTGGGGGCCCCTCATCTAGATCATGATATGCCAGTTTTTGAGACATCTTTTTAAGGCTGTTACTGCTGTAGCGTCCCACTCCCCACCCTCCTCATCTTTGCAAAACAGATTCAAGCAGGGCAGGCTTGTACCACTCGCTTCTTTCAGATCTTTCTTGCAATTATGATAATATGAGATTTGCTGTTGTGCTTTTAGGGAAAAGTCTGGACTCAGCCACAAACTCTAATAAGACCTGTACATCTGAAAACCTTAGCTGCTATCAAGTCTCCACCACCTGTCTTCTTCCATCCTTTATTTATCTGTCTGAACACAAATTTGACATTTACAGCTAAGGAGATAATTTGAGTTGATTCAGAAGTCCTGGCATGTGACAATTTTATTAAATTACCAAGTTTGGTTTTTAATAATTTCGCAATATTATGCACCAAGATCTAATTTTAAAAATGTATGAGGACTTTGTGCTGAAAAATACAGAGTATTTTTTTAAAATAAGGCTGTCTTGGTTTAAAAGCAGATTACAGAAATGTAAGTCAACTTTAAGAACCGTGAATGAATGTAAAAACATTCGGTTGAGACCATACGCATTTTCTGTGCTGTTTGTACTTGAGGTATGTACCATTTGTATACCTGAAGTTATTTTAACGATAAACTGAAATGCACATAGCCAAGTCTTGGGATACAAGATTGAATGTGTATTTCTTAAAAATACAACTTTGTGTTGTACTTTGAAATAAATGATGCTTTTTTCAAAAGCCTTGAATTGTTGTGTGTCTCTTCTTTACAGTAAGATGAATTTATTCATCACTGGATTCTCTCACCCCAGAGCGTACCGTTCTATCATTGCCTTATTCCGTGCAGTTTGATTTATCGTGGCTGGAAACCCCTGTGGTCTAATTAAATTCCATGTCTTTCCATGGTCACTGAAGGTCCTTGAGAGAAAATATTTGGCACATCTAAAATTTATTCTTCCTTTTAATTAGAAGTGTTTTGACCCTTTTGCAATTTTTCAGCTCCCCACAGATGCTCCAAGTGGAACCTGTAGAAACACCACATACCAGGCACACTGGGTACACCACAGTGCGTCAGCCCGGCTGACTCTCTCACACAGTCTTGCCTGCTCCAACTGGCTTTTCTCCCCTGCTTATTTCCAGTCTATTTTAAAAGCCAGCCTTTGAACACTCAGCCTTGCTGGGTAACCAGCAGACATTAAACACAAACTTTCTGTTTGAGGTCAATTACATCACGAAGAAATCCAACCATCCCCCAAGGTCAAAGTGGTTTAGGTGAAACGTACAAAATGGATTTGAGTCCCACCTCTTCTCTGCTTTACACCAAGGCTCAGTAGAACCAGCCACTTTGCCTTTCCAACCTATATTTTGTTCCTCGGGGACACCAGATTCCTGTACGACCGGAGCCCTGGTGCTCGGGGCCCAGGGCAAACGTGGCCTTCAGACAGCCTCGCTAGCGGGTCTCCTATATGCACTTGCAAAACTGTGACACACACAGTCAAGGCTGGAGCTTCTCTTTCTCCACCAAAGCCAATCAGGGGTTACTGACCAACAGAAACAGGTGAGCTTCCTGTTAACCCTCATTTACAAGAGAAACAATTTGGTTCCAAACTTTACCTCAATAAGTATTTAAGGCTTCTGAACTTCTTCATAAGAATCACCTGACACTCCCCAAATGCCTTCCTCTTTTAAAAAAAAGTTCTAATTTCACCCCACGGTGCTAACAGTAGCAGGACTGAGAAACACCATACACATGAAATGAAAAATACAAAGGAGAGCTTCTGCTGTTACTTTGTTACTTCCCAGTAACTCTCACAGGAGATGTTTGCCTGGCAACAGACCCACTTAACCTGAACTGACAGGATTCAATCTAATGGTTTATGGTGAAAAACTTGTTAGCATGGTAGTTTGTTTTGCACAAAGCTGAGTTTGAATTTTAAAAGTAAAAGCTTGGGGTACCTGGGTGGCTCAGTCAGTTAAGCATCTACCTTCGGCTCAGATCCTGGGGTCCTGGGATCAAGCCCCACATTGGGCTCCTTACTCAGCAGGGAGTCTGCTTCTCCCTCTACCTGCTGCTCCCCCTGCTCCTTTTCTCTCTCATTCTCTCAAATAAAATTAAAAAAAAAAAAAAAAAAAAAAAGTAAAAGCTCTGAGGCACCTGGGTGGCTCAGTTGGTTAAGCACCCAACTCTTCATCTCAGCTCAGGTCATGATCTCAGGGTTGTGAGATTGAGATTGAGCTTGCTCCATGACAAGTCTGCTTCGGATTCTTTTCCTCTCCCCCTGCCCCTCGCCCTGTCCCTTTCCCAGCTCATGCTTGCTCTCTCTCAATAAATATTTTTAAAATAAACTAAAATGTAAATGGACTAAATACTCCAATCAAAAGACATGGAGTATCAGAATGGATAAAAAAACAAGACCCATCGATGTGCTGCTTACGAGAGACTTATTCGAGACACAATGACTCCAGATTGAAAGTGAGGGGGTAGAGGACATTTATCATGCTAATGGCATCAAATAAAAGCAGGGATAGCTGACCTTATATCTTATAACCTAGATTTTAAACCAAAGGCTGTAGTAAAAGATGAAGAGGGACACTAAATCATAATAAAAGAAGATCTAACAATTATAAGTATTTATGCCCCTAACATCGGAGTAGCCAAATATATAAACCAATTAATAACAAAATTAAACACATTGATAATAATAAAGTAATAGTATGGGACTTTAACACCCCACTCACAGCAATGGACAGATCATCTAAGCAAAAGATCAACGAGGAAACAAGGGTTTTGAATGACACACCGATCAGATGGATCACACATATATTCAGAGCATTTCATCCTAAAGCAATAGTATACACATTCTTCTCAAGTGCAGATGGAACATTCTCCAGGATAGATCACACACCGGATCACAAATCAGGCCTCAACCAGTTAAAAAAATTGTTATTATTCCATGTGTATATCCAGAACACAGTGCTTTAAAACTTGAAGTCAATTACAAGAAAAAATTTGGAAGGAACTCAAATACAAGGAGTTTAAAGAACATCCTACTAAAGAATGAATAGGTCAATCAGGAAATTAAAGAGGAATTTTAAAAATATATGGAAGCAAATGAAAATGAAAACATGACAATGCAGAACTTTTGGAAGGGAGCAAAGATGTCCCTAACAGGGAACTATAGAACAATACAGGCCTTTCTTGAGAAACAAGAAAAGTCTCAAATACACAACCAACCTTAAACCTAAAGGAGCTAAAAAAAAGAACAGTAAAGCCTCAATCCAGCAGGAGGAGAGAAATAATAAAGATTCCACCAGAAATCAATGACACAAATCAAAGGAACAATAGAACAGAAAAAATTAGGACCTGGTTCTTTAGGAGCTTCAAGTTTTTGTTTTGTTTTTTAAAGATTTTATTTACTTATTTGAGAAAGGGAGTGAGAGAGAGCACAAGCAGGCGTAGTGGCAGGTAGAGGCAGAGGGAGAAGCAGGCTCCCTGCCAAGCAGGGAGCCCAAGATGCAGAGCTCAATCCCAAGACTCTAATATTGTGACCTAAGCCAAAGGCAAATGTTTAACAGACTGAGCCACACAGGCACCCCAGGATCTGGTTCTTTGAAAGAATAAGAACAAGCCCCTAGTCAGACTTATCAAAAAGAAAAGAGAAAGGACCCAAATAAATGAAATCATGAATCAAAGATGAGAGATCACAACCAACACCGAAGAAATACAAAAAAATTAAATATTATGAGCAACTACATGCCAACAAATTAGGCAATCTGGAAGAAATGCATGCATTCCTAAACCACCAAAACTGAAACAGGAGGGGCGCCTGGGTGGCTCAGTGGGTTAAAGCCTTTGCCTTCAGCTCAGGTCATGATCCCAAGGTCCTGGGATCAAGCCCCGCATTGGGCTCTCTGCTTAGCAGGGAGCCTGCTTCCTCCTCTCTCTCTGCCTGCCTCTCTGCCTACTTGTAATCTCTGTCTGTCAAATAAATAAATAAAATCTTTAAAAAAAAAAACCTGAAACAGGAAGAAATAGACAACCTAAACAAACCCATAACAAAGAAATTGAATCAGTAATCAAAAATCTTCCAACAAACAGGAGTCCAGTGTTGGATGGACTCCCAGCAGGATTCTACCAAACATTTAAAGAAGAATGAATACTAGGGGCGCCTGGGTGGCTCAGTGAGTTAAAGCCTCTGCCTTCGGCTCAGGTCATGATCCCAGGGTTCTGGGATCGAGCCCCACATCAGGCTCTCTGCTTGGCGGGGAGCCTGCTTCCTATCCCCCTCTCTTTGCCTGCCTCTCTGCCTACTTGCAATCTCTTTCAAATAAATAAAATCTTTTTTAAAAAATGAATGAATACCTATTTTTCTGAAACCATTTCAAAAAACAGAAACGGAAGGAAAACTTCCAAACTCATTCTATGAGGCATTACCTTGATCCCAAAACCAAAGACCCCACCAAAAAGGAGACTTACAGACCAATATCCCTGATGATGCAAACATGGATGCAAAAAGTCTCACCAAAATACTAGCCAATAGGATCCAACAACACATAAAAAGGATTATTCATGAGGTGCCTGGGTGGCTCATTCAGTTAATCATCTGGTTTCAGCCTAGGTCATAATTCTGGGGTCCTGGGATCAAGCCCCACATCAGGCTTCCTGCTCCATGGGGAGTCTTCTCCTCTCTCTGCCTCTCCCCCTGGCTTGTGCTTTCTCTCACTTGCTCTCTCTCTCAAATATTTCTTGAAAATTTAAAAAATTTAAAGGATTATTCACCATGACCAAGTGGGATATATTCGTGGGGTCAAGAGTAGTTCAACATCCACAAATCAATTAATGTGATACACCACATTAATAAAAGAAAAGACAACCATATGGTCATCTCAATAATGCAGAAAAAGTATTTGACAAAATACAGCATCCTTTCTTGATAAAACTCTCCATCATGTAGGGATAGAGGGAACATACCTCAATATCATCAAAGCCATATATGAAAAACCCACAGCAAATATCGTCCTCAATGAGGAAGAACTGAGAGCTTTTACCTTAAGGTCAGGAACACGGCAAGGATGTCCATTCTACATTGTTTAACATAGTACTGAAAGTCCTAGCCTCAACAATAAGACAATATAAAGAAATAAATAGCATCTGAATTGGGGAAAAAAAGAAGTCAAACTTTCACTCTTCACAGACCACATGGTTCTATATATAGAAAACCCAAAAGACTCCACCAAAAAATTGCTAGAACTGATACAGGAATTCAGCAACATGGCAGGATATAAAATCAGTGCACAGAAGTCAGTTGCATTTCTACAATAACAATGAGGCAGAAGAAAGAGAAATCAAGGAAACAATCCCATTTACAATTGCACCAAAAACCATAAGATACTGAGGAATAAACCTAACCAAAGAGGTAAATGATCTGTATTCTGAAAAATACAGAACATTTATGAAAGAAATTGAGGAAGACACAAGGAAATAAAATAAAATTCCATGCCTCATGGATTGGAAGAAAAAAATTGTTAAATATTGGAGAAAAAATATTGTTAAAATGTCTATGCTACCTAGAGCAATCTACACATTCAACGCAATCCCTATCAAAATACCAATCAGCTTTTTTCACAAAGGTGGGACAGACAATCCTAAAATTTGTATGGAACCAGAAAAGACCCTGAGGAGCCAAAAGAATGTTGAAAAAGAAAAGTAAAGTTGGTAGCATCACATTTCTGGACTTCAAGCTCTATTACAAAGCTGTAATCAGCAGGGCAGTACAGTACTAGCACAAAAACAGACACATAGATCAGTGGAACAGAATAGAGAGCCCAGAAATAGACCCTCAACCCTATGGTCAACTAATCTTTGACAAAGCAGGGAAGAATATCCAATGGAAAAAGGACATTTATTCAATAAATGGTGCTGGGGAAATTGGACAGCCACCTGTAGAAGAATGAAACTGGACCATTTTCTTACAATATACACAAAAATAAACTTAAAGTGGATGAAAGACCCAAATGTGAGACAGGAATCCATCAAAACCCTAGAGTCAGCAACCTCTTTGACCACAGCTGCAGCAACTTCTTGCTTTGTCTCCAAAGGCAAGGGAAACAAAAGCAAAAATGAACTATTGGAACTTCATCAAGAAAAAAACTTTTGCACAGCAAAGGAAACAAAATTGAAAAGAAACTTACTTATGGAATGGGAGAAGATATTCAAAAATGTCTTATCAGATAAAGGGCTAGTACCCAAAATCTATAAAGAACTTAGCAGTTCAACATCCTCCCCCACCCAAAAAAAAAAAAAAAAACAAAAAAAAACCCAGTCAAGATGTGGGCAGAAGACATGAACAGACATTTCTTCACAGAAGACATACAAATGGCCAGCAGACACATGAAAAAAATGCTCAACATAACTCAGGATCAGGGAAATACAAATCAAAACCACAATGAGATACCACTTCACACCAGTGAGAATGGCTAAAATGAACAACTCAGGAAATTACAGATGTTGGTGATAATGTGGAGAAAGGGGAACCCTCTTACATTGGTGGGTATACAAACTGGGGCAGCTACTCTGGAAAACAGTATGGAGGTTCCTCAAAAAGTTAAAAATAGAGCTAACCTATGACCCATGAATTGAACTGTTAGGTATTTATCCAAAGATACAAAAATACTGATTTGAAGGTGCACGTGCACCCCCGTGTTTATAGCAGCAATGTTCACAAAAGCCAAAATATGGAAAGAGCCCAGATAGCCATCAACAGATAAATGAATAAAGAAGATGTGGTATATACATATACAATGGAATATTACAAGCCATCAAAAGAAATGAAATCTTGCCATTCGCAACGACGTGGATGGAACTAGAGGGTATCATG
>PISX010013660.1:0-55861 GCA_004024625.1 Mellivora capensis | reverse complement strand
CTGGCGTCTTCTGCCCCCGTAGAGATCCTGACATCCCACTGGTGTCTTCTGCCCCCGTAGAGATCCTGACGAGTAGAATTTTGATCTCAGGCTGATTTCATGAGTGATCGGAGTTCCTTGGTAGGTAATCAGCTCACTTTAGGGGACAGGTTGAACCAGAGCATCCTCCTAGTTCCCCGCCATCTTGTCTCCCCCCCATGCTTTAGACTATAGCTCAATCCTGAGACATGGAAGGATGACTATTTTGAATGATGCCCCGAACAAGAAACTTTCAAAAGCAGATCACGATTACAGTACAGGTATCCCTGCCATTTGACCCATATAACTGAGCATTCAATAAGTAGTATCTGAATTTTAAAAAGGACACTATGTGGAGTTTCTGTTCAAGCCCCAAAAGGAAATTCATAGCACAAATCCTTAATGTACTGTAATGAGACCATACTTAACCATGTATCCAGAAACACTTGTCATAAGCTGGTAATATCAGTCCCACCTGGGTAAGACTGGGCAGGCCCAGATGGAATTCATCATTAACACTGAAATGGTACATACAGGAAGTGACTTGAGTAGGTTCATAAGTCACAAAGGAACAGAACAAATGAACTCCATGTCTTTTACCATGCCTATACTGATATTTCTCCTTCAATTCACACCTGTTGCCTAATGGGAGATCCTTATGATGAACAGCCAAAGGAAGAAGAAAATCAG
Organism: Mellivora capensis; assembly: GCA_004024625.1. NCBI lineage: Eukaryota > Metazoa > Chordata > Mammalia > Carnivora > Mustelidae > Mellivora > Mellivora capensis. Next base: position 55,153 of record PISX010013660.1, on the reverse strand, counting down.
TCTTCATTTACAGACAAATATGCCCAGTATAGGAAGGGGCCACACTAAATGTAAACTGCTGCTGCATTATAGCTACACTCAAGAGTAATCCTAAAACACAATGGTAAGGGAAGTTCCTCCTACTTGTTGGCATTTTTGGATGCTGTACCTGGTCATCCCCTTTATATGGAGAAAGAATTGGCTTGAGCTAAGCATAGGCATGAGTTTATGGGCATTCGATGATGGCTTATTTGGTTAGTTAATGGCCTGAAAGAAAAATTGAAGATTAAAGAAAGGAAAAAGCATGCAAATAGATATTTGAGATTATGTATAAATGAATAAAGATCTCTCTATTAGACATTAATGCCCATTAAAGAGCATTTATTGCAGAAGAGACACTAAATAATCAAGTATGAGATGAATAGCTAGTCAGTGTCAACTAGCTTCTGTCCTTTATCATCCCAATACTTGTAAAATTCACTCCTTAACAGACTAGTCATGATAACAGAGATGGAGTCTATAGGTGGGCCCAACAATATGGGTTGACATTTACTAAAGCTAACCTAGCTATTGTTGCTGATTGGCATTTGACTCATTAGCAACAGAAGTGGATAGTAGGTCTTGATTTCTTGAGGATACTTGATTTCTTGATTTTTTGAGGAGGTTAATCAGCACAGAGAATAATTATGTCATTCATTTCACCCTTTCAGCAGGGACAGGACAGTGACTCATTTTGACCAGATAAGCACATAATCTCATGAGTATGAGTTTTCCTTCTTTGCCTATAATACCTTGAACTTCAATGCTAATCAAAAGTTCATAGAGGCTTTGATTAACTAACATGGGATTCCTTATAATATATCTTGGAACCAAGGCCACAGTCTATGAAGCAGAAAAATTTAGCAACTGACATAAATATGTAACTCACTGGAAGTTATATGTGTGTGTGTATCTATAGATATCTATATATGGAGAGAGATAGAGAGACATGGAGAAAGGTAGATACACAGAGAGAGAGAAAAAGAGAGAAAGAAAGAGGAGGTAGGCCAGCTGCTAGAGACCCAGGAGAATTGCCTTTGGTCCAAAGCCAGTCTGCTAGCCCAATGCCTTCTTGCTCAAGAGAGGTGAATCTTTATTCTACTAAGGCCCTCAAACAATTGCCACCTACATTCTGGAGGATAATCTACTTTATTCAAACTCCACTGATTTAAGTGTTGATTTCCTCTAAAAAATCTTCATTGTAACATCCCAAATAAAGTTTAATCAAATATTTGAGCAACATGGCACAGTCAAGTTGAGACAGAAAATGAACAGTAATAGGGAAAAAAGATGAATATGTGTGGCAATCAGGTAATTTATCTTGTACATCTCCCTCATGTTATCAGTTGGCATGGACCTAAACCACTGCCACAATTTGTGATTGTTTAGCTACCCTTCTTATCTTAGTGAAAAAATATTATTTATAAAAAAAAATTCTTAAAATTTACAAGTAGTCACAAGACTCAAAAAATATGTAAATCAGAAAATTTTGTTCCTTACTTCTCATGACACTTAGGATAAGGAAGAGTTTTTATCCTAACTCTACTTACTAAGAGCAAGTCAGATGGCAATTTTATATGTGGTAAGTTTCCCAAAGCAAAGTATATGATATGCACCCTAATTATACTCAGGATCAAGAGTAGGATGGACTCCATAATGGATTATAGACAGCTTCATGTCTGATGATAAAATTAATTCATAAATAAAAATTTAAAGAGTTGAAATAAGCCTAGAAAGAAGAATTTAAGAATATTATAGTAGTAAAGATTGCCTTAAGAAAATGTAAAAAAGGTTGGAAGTGTTAACCTATTCTTCAAAAATGCCAAATAAATTATAAAAATATTATAGCATAAATGACTTGCATTATGGTCATTTCTTGTTACTTCCAAGATGCATTGAGTAACAGAGATTACAAATAACTTTGCACCTTCAGGTAAGTAATTTGAAACCTCTCTTCAGTATTTCAGCTTGTTGTGAGTTCTTTTTTTTTTTCAGATTTTATTTATTTATTTGGGAGAGAGATAACATGAGTGGAAGGGGCAGAGAGAGAGGGAGAGAGAGAATCTTAAGCAGACTCCACACCGTGTGGAGCCTGATGCAGGACTCAATCCCATGACCCTGAGACCATGACTTGAGCTGAAACCAAGACTCAGATGCTTAACTGACTGTGACACCCAGGCACCCTGGTTCTTAATTTCTTGACATGTAATTCATTAAAGAAACTTGATGCTTACCTCTGTAAGTTATTTATCTGATAATTTAAGCATTTAGAAAAAATGTGGCAGGGATAAAACAAAACAAAACAAAACCAACCAGCCTATCTGAAAGCACCATTGTACTATACATTTCCTTCAATGAATACAGTTATTCCACAAACATGACTCAACATATTGGAAGCATAGCATTAAGATTAAAAAGGCCAAAGTCATAATTGGGCCAGAAGACAATATGATAACAATTCTGATTTTGTTGTTGTATTATTTTTCAAACTTTTCAGAGAAAAGAGGAAATTCCAACTGTTTACCTCTCAGATGCTCAAATGTAGTATTTTGTTGCCTTTAGCATAGCTACATATTCTGCTTATGCTGCTGAGATGCCTGGCTGTAAAAGAAGTCATAAATATTTCAACTTTTCTGCCAATTTTTCCCTGATGGGGGGCTGATTTCATTCCTTAAGCATTATTCAATTTGCAACAAAAAGTTACTTCATATTTCCTTACAGGGAGTTAGAGGTTAAAAAAAGAGGAATTTCCCCTGATGCTATTACCACCAACATTAATGAGATGAATGAAATATATGTAATACTATCATATATGCATGTTATGTATACATATATATAATTATGCCAATATCAGCAGGCAGTTGTAAATATTCTTTGATGATAATGATCTTTAACTATTTTTAATGTTTAGGGTTTTCACTGGAAATGTTAAATCATCTATAAACATACTCTGTTTTGTTGTAGGTTTAATAGAATTCAGAAAATAGTATAACTTTAAATTGCAAGTACAGATCTAGAAGTCAATCTTAGATGTACCAAAAGACTATCTACAATTTCTAAAATTGGCTTATGGACTCAATATTTATTATGTATGAGGGATGATTCTATACACTAAAGACAGAACAAAGATACTTGCCTTCATCAAGCTTATATTTTACTGGGAAGGTTGAGACAATAGAATAAAATATGCACTATGTTAAAAGGTGATAAATGCTATGGAGAAAAAAAAACAGAGAAAGGAGATGGGACACACCCCCCCACACACACACTCATATAGGACATGAAATTGTAAATATGTTACTAGGACTTATCAATGAGATGGAGACATTTTATCAGTCTTGAAAGAGGGAAGAGAGAAAACTACTCGATGTACTGCCTAAGGGAAAGACAGGGAGACAGTGAGACTTGGTGTAATAGAAGAAATGTTCAAAGTGAAAAAAAATATCAGATGGAAAGAGCACTTTAGGTCATTAAGATACTGTCACTCTGCAATGGCATTAAAGAATTTAGAACAGAGTAGTGATATATTAATGTGATTATCCTGGCTACTGTACTGACAACAGACAGAAGGGGAGATGATGGAAGTAGAGAAACTTGTTAGGAGGCCATAGGAATAATCAAGACTCAAGGCAATATTGCCTTTGATCACTATGTTTGGAGTACATAGAGGTAAGAAATTACTGAGGGAAATTGGGCTGTATTTTCAAAGTGAGACAAGAGGATTTGTCGAAGAATGTGATATAGGGTGTGAAAGAAATAAAAATCAAAAACAATTCAAAGATATCCTCGTTATCAGCAGAAAACCTGGTATTCTCATTTCCAGTTCTATAAGAAGATTAAATTTAGGAGAAAACTTCAGAATTTGGCATGGGAATTATGATGGCAAGTAAGATACAAAGCTGAAGGGAGGGTTTTGGGTTTTTTTTGTTTTTGGGTTTTTTTTTTTTTCCTTTCCTCCCTTAGGTAAAAGAAATTAGAGTATGTTTTATGCTGATAGTAAGGATTCAGTTAAGGGGAGGGGAGAGGATCAGGGGACAGATGGAAAAATTGCCTGAGAAGTATCCCTGAAGAAGAAGGATGAGATATAATACACAAGTGAGGGTTTGAAGCTTGAAGAAGACCACAGAAACAGAGCAGGAAAATCATGTCTTTATCCTAATTCCTCTTTCAGGATAACTTTTCTTGAAACACCAAGAAGATTTTGAAATAGTATCTTCCAGTGCTTTTCTTGTTTTGAGGTATAATTTACAAACACTGAAATGAACAGATAATTAAATAAGTCCTGCAGGTTTTGGCAAATGCTTATATGCATCTAAAGCACACTTTATTAATGTATCTCCCTTTGTCTCCGTTCCTAGTCAATAACTTCCCCATTCTCACCAAATCCACAGAAGCAAGCGCTATTCTGCTTTCTTTCACAGTATAATAGCTTTGTCAGTTTTAAACCTCCTACAAATAGAATCATAAAGTATGAACTCCTCCTCTGCCTGTGTCTTCTTTTATGTAACTTAATATCTAGGGATTTACACATGTTATTGCACAAATCAGTAATTTGTCCTTTTGATTCTTGAATAGTAGTCTATTGTGTGAATATGCACATTTTATTTATCTATACCTAGTCATGGACATTTGAGTTTTATTTATTTATTTTATTTTTTTGTGATTATGAATGGATTTCCTAGGAACATTCTTATAAACACTTTTATAAATTTTGGCTTATGATTTCATTTTTTTACTTGATGAACACTTAGCAGTAGAAAAGTTTAGTTATAAAGAAGTTATATTTTTAATTTTTTAAGAAATCGCAAAAAAAAATAAAAAAGAAGAAAAGAATTTACCATATTGTTTTCTAGAATGATTGTCCATTTCTACGCTCACCCTAGCTATATAAGAGAGTTCTGGTTGTTACATAACCTCACCAACATCCGGTTGGCTGTATCGTACTATCTTATTATGGATTTAATTGCATTTCCCTGATAATGGTGCACACTTTTCATGTGCTTATTTACCATTTTCCTCTATAGAGTATTTCTTGATGTCTTCTTTATTTTTATTATTGTCACTGTTGTTGATTTCCCTGAACAGTCTTTTTAACATTGGAATACTGTTTTATGTGTAACACTTATTCTGGGGCTCAAATATATGTACTGTAAATATTTCTTCCAGTTTGTCACTTGTCTCTTTATTTTTTAATGTGTCTTTCAAAAGCAGATGTTTTACTTTTGATAAAGTCTGAATTTGTTCCTCAAAGATGTTATTGTTAATGTGACTGATAGTGGAGGTGGGTATGGCATTTGAGTTATTTTGCATGGGAGGTGCAGGAGGTGGGAAACCTCCTGCTATCAAATCTTAGTCAGAGAAATCTGTCAGAAAGATAAATATAAGGTGCTTACATCTATTTGGGAGAGGCACAACAAAGCACTGTCTTTGTGGAATTCTCCAGTGAGAGCTCTGAGAAACCAAAGTTCATCAATGCCCCCCTCTCCTCCATAACTCCTAGGGTCTAAAATGTCCCATCCCTAGGTGCCAATTATTTCTCACTCTCAACCTCAGAGATTCTGTTCCTTTGCCTGGACTGTTCTTAATCTCCTCTTCAGTGTAATCAATAATTTTTTCCTCATCTTTATTTTTTAAAATTAAAAAATATATATAGTTGACACACAATGTTAATTAGTTTCATGTGTGCAACATAGTACAACATTCCACATCCTTATACTTTACACTGTTTTCACCACTGTGTAGTTACCATCTGTCACCATATGATGTTATTATAATATCAGTGAATAAATTCCTTATGTTGTACCTTTCATCCCTATGACTTATTCATTCCATAACTGGAAGTCTGTATCTCCTACTTCCCTTCACTCATTTTGCCCACCCCCATCCTTTTTCTTCTGACAAACATCAGTTTATTATATGTGTTTATAGGTCTGATTCTGCTTTTCCTTGTTTATTCACTTGTGTGTGTGTGTGTGTGTGTGTGTTTAGATTCCACATATGAGTGAAATTATATGGTGTTTGTTTTTCTCAGCCTGACTTCACTTACCGTAATATTCTCTAGCTCCATATATGTTGTTGCAAATAGCAAGCAATCTAATATCCAACAATAGCTGAATGGATAAAGAAGAGGTAGTACATAGATAGACACAGACACATACACACATACATACACACACAGAGGAATATTATGCAGTCATAGAAAAAGTCTAGTGAAACTAATCTTAACCATTTACTCCAAACATTTTTTCTTTGTCGTGCTCCAGGCCCCAACAACCTTCCCCGAAACCTCCACCACCACCATTTTTCCCTTTTCTAACAATTGATATTGCTCATTATTTATTAAAAAAATAAAACTCTATTCCCTCTATTGTGTGTTGCAGAATCATGTGAGATTTGTTTTTTACTTTGTTCCCAAATTTTATTACCAAAGTAGCATTCCATTTTCATGATTGTTATAAAATCATTTTGTTAAAAAATCGAACTCCATTTGCATAAATTACTTTAGAGGTATAGTCCTTTTTTTAAAAGATTTTATTTATTTGACAGAGAGAGACACAGCAAGAGAGTGAACACAGGCAGGGGGAAAGGAAGAGGGAGAAGCATGCCTTCCGCCTAACAGGGAGCCTGATGGGGGGCTCAAATCCAGGACCATGGGATCATGACCTGGGCCAAAGGTAGATGCTTAATAACTGAGCCACCCAGGCACCCCTAGAGGTACTGCTTTTTAATTGAAAATATGGTATAAGAAGATGTGTGGTTTTAACAAATAAAGAGTCTAGAAACATAAAACCACAAACAGAAGAGGTTAATAATTTGTTTCTGCATATTAATAAAATAAATGAAAATTGGGGAAATCATTTATTTTGGGAGTGTCTTTATTAATTTTTTGCCATACATTAAAATATACACATATTAAAAGGTTTGTGAGGCATCTTATCATACGTCTAGTTTTTCTAAATGGTTAACTTTAGGAATGCCTGGGTGGCTGGGTTGGTTAAGCATCTGCCTTGGCTCCAGTCATGATCCCAAGATTCTTGGATTGAGCCCCACATTGGGCACCCTGCTCAGTGGTGAATCTGTTTCTCCTTCTGCCTCTGCCCCTCCCCTCCACTCATACTTACATTCTCTCTCTCTCTCTTTCTGTGAAACAAATAAATAAAATCTTTAAAAAATAAATGATTAAGTTTATAATCATGTTATTCAAAATGAAGCACAAACACACTATCATACTCACACACATTTTGCATAGTTTCCCCAGATACTTCTCTGGTTCTATCAAGAAATGTTCGCTGAATTAATTCAAACTAGTCTGAGGTCATTCAAAATAGAGTCATTATCTTCAGTAGATAATAAAATGAGGAACATGTCCTATTATCCCAAATTACACATCCTTTGAAAACTAGAAGATGGAAAGCAACACACAACTATTACTGCAAATGATGAGTCTATAACAAAAGACACTGTGTCAAGGGAAGGAAGGAGTAAGAGACATGTGGGCTAGGTAGGGAGAGGTAGGGGGCTATGTGATCAGGCTCATAGAAATCCCCAAAATATGGAGGTGTGGGGAAGCCATACATAAGGGAACAAACAGGACCACCCTGCCCTGGGCAAGTGGGATGGGTGTCTTTTTTATGATTAACACCTATGACCAACAAAGAATATCCAGACCCTAAAAAGGAAGTAAGCCATTGAAGGTGTTATCACTAGTCCTCCTCAATGGTGATATCAATAGAGATGTTAAAAGGATTTAAGTTCCCTGGTTAGCTTTCTATAAAAGACCAACCCTAAAGACCCTCCTCAGCAACTGTTGGGACTGACCCCTCTCATTCTTGATAGCTTTTTCTATATCTTTACCTAATAAACTTCTATCTTTTCACACACACACACACACACACACACACATGTGCTATCAAATTCCAGTCCATCATCTAAAAAGCTTGAAAGTTGCCACTCCCATCCTCACAACAAGAAAAAAAGTTGGAAAAACTGAAAAATCAACAACTCTTTTTAGATCTCTCTGGAAATTGAGGTCCTAGGACAGATTACTTACATGAGAACTGAGAGACAGATAGGCACATACAGAGAATCAAAGTTTATGAGAGGAGAAGCCTAGAAGCAGAAGGCTGTGGCTGGAGCCAAGTAGAGACACTTTCAGTTGTAAGTGGTGAACTACAGGAGACTTAGCGTAGACTAGCTTGTGACTTAAAAACTTAAAAAGGCCCAGTCATAGGTAGGCTCCCACACTCTCAGGAGTTTATTAACAGGAGGACTGTCAGATTCTCACATTGGAGACTTGAGAACTCTTCTTTCCCACAGAAAGTGGGGGAAAAGTAGCCATTTTGAAATAGCATAATGCTCTCTCCTTAACATGGTCTGAAGAAAACTATTTTATAAGAGCCTAACCAACCGGGATTTTAACAAATGCTAAACAACCTTTGGGAAGAGAAAAATCCAACCATAGCTACTGATGTGGAGGAAAAGGAATAGCCAACTCAGGCTCAATAAAAGACTAAGACATAATCATAGAACTATAGAACACTTCCCATCTTCTAACATCTTACCACCATACCAGTAGGAATCCTATATAACAACAGGGATTAGAGATGAAAAACTGCAAGCTTCAGATCCAATTTAGGAATCTGTAGGAAAGTCCAATGAAAACAAGTGTGATAAAAATAAAGATATTAGAGGAAATTTTAGACTCTCACTCCTACTGGTAAAGCAAATAGTAAACACAGATATGCATAAAATCTCACACGGAAGACCTAGTTACCTCAATTCCTTTACTGGATACTTCATCTCTGACTTTCAAAAAGAAGTAACAAGCATGTTAAAAGGCAAATATACAGTCTCAGGAAGCAAAGCAAGCATCAGAACCAGACTCAGCTATAACAAGAATTTTAGAATTATCAAAATAGTAATTTAATATGATTAACCATGCTGAGACCCCTAATGAAAAAGTAGACACCAAGTAAGAACAGATGCATAATTTAAACAGGGAGATTAAAGCTAAGAATAAAAAGGATCTATTAGAAATAAAACAGTCTGGAACAGAAATGAAGAATGACTTTGAAAGGCTCATCAACAGGCTGGCAACAGCCAAAGAAATGATCACTGAACTTGAAGGTATATCAATAGAGGTTTCCAAAATTAAAATGCAAAAACAAGAATAATAATATGGAATTGAATATCCAAGAACCTTGGCACCATTACAAAAGGTGTAACATAAATGATAAAGGACTTGTATCTAAAATATACAAAGAATTCTCAAAACTCAACAATGACAAAACAACAACCAAATAAAAAGGGGACAAAATACATGAACAGATACATCAACCAAGAAGACTGAGATGGAAAAAAGCAAATGTGAAGATGTTTACCATCATATATGATTAGGAATTGCAAATTAAAATGGCAATGTAATACTGCCACATACCTACTAGCCTGGTTAAAATCCATAAAAAACTGAAACTATGAATTTTTGTTGAATTTGCAAAACAATAAGAATAATTAGCTATTGCTAGTGGGAATGCAAATTGGTAGTTACTTTGGAAGATAATTTAGCAGGTTCTTATAAAGCTAAGCATTGAATAACCATAAAATGTAGCAGTCACACTCCTAGGTATTCTCCTAATAAGTTAAAAATTTATGTTCTTTTTTTTTTCTTTTTTTTCCTTTTTTTCCCCCTCACCATAGTAAAGGAAAAGAAAAAAGAAAAAAAGAAGAAGAAAAAAAGAGAAAGAAAAAGAAATAATTAATTAAAAAAAAATCATGACAAGTTTAAAAAAATCTGTTCTCACAAAAACCTGTTTATGAATTTTTATAAAAAAAAACTTTTTCCTAATTGCCAAAAGTAAGCAAACCAAGATATCCTACAATGGGTAAATGGATGAACCATCTATGGGACGTTCATACATAGCAATAATATTCAGCAACAATAAGAAAAGAGCTATTCATCCAGGAAAGACATGGTGGAAACTAAACACTGTTGTTGAGAGAAAGAAGCCAATTTGTATGATTTCAGTTTTATGACATTCTGGGAAAGATGAAACTATAAAGACAAAGACAGTGGTTGCCAGGGATTGAGAGGAGGAACAAAATGATTGATTAATATAGCATAAGGGGTTGCTATGTACTGGTGAAAGGTAAAATTCATAGAATTGTTCAATTTAAAAAGTGAACTCATATAAACTTTGGATTTTAGTTGATATACTTTATTAGTATTGCTTAATCAATTGTAACAAGTGTACTACATTGATGTAATATGTTAATAGGGACAACTATGGGTGGGGAGACAGAGTATATAGGAAATATTCATATTTTGTGTTTTTTTTATAAACATAAATCTCTAGGAAATAAAGCCTATTAATTAACAATAACAGCAACCACCACCACAGCAACAAAAAGAACACTGAAAAGCTGGGTGAGTTTAGGAAAAGCTATAGCATATTCAGTTTTTACTTTAAGTGCATAATAAAATTAACAGAAATTAGTTTTGAATTGGTAAGACACAGTAATTGGATCTATTTCCATGACTCTCTTTCTCCCAAAATTGATAAAATTACTTGGATAACTTCTAGGTTCACTGCCCACCCCCACCAGAGACCCCTCTTTGCACAAATTTTCAGTCAAGTATAATCAAAACAAACCTACTTTCCAATTCTAATTTCTGTTCTTAAACAAATGAGAACAAAACAAATTTCTTAACTAAGGTATATTGAAATTTCTAGGTGCTATTTTTCCCTTTTAGTATTTCTGGAAAACACTGCATAATAAAAAAGTGATGGTAATAGACAATTAATTTCAATTAGATTTAATATACATCCATGTTGTATGTATTTAAGCTAATAAAACTAAGTTAATTTTAGTTAACATTTAATTTTAAGTTACTTTTAATTAATTTTTTAGAAGATTTATTTATTAATTTTAGATAAAGAGAGTACACGGGGACAGGTGGAAGGGCAGAAGGAAAGAGAGAGAAGGAGAGTGAGAGAAGCAGACTCCATACTGAGCAGAGTCCTACTCTGGGGGGACTGGATCTCAGCACTCTGAGATCAGAATCTGAGCCAAAATCAAGCATCAGCTGGTCAGATACTTAACCAACTGAGCCACCCAGGCACCCCTTAATTAGTAACTTTTAAGTGAATTTTAGTTAAGACCTCTAATCCAATGTTGAAAGAAATGTTGATGGCAGATGTCCATAATTTGTTCTTACCTCAAAAAGAAAGTTTAAAGATTTTATAAAGAAGTATAATATTTTCTCTAGTTACATTGCAGATCAAGTTTGTAGCTAAAATTGCAATGCATTCACAAAATTATATTTTCTCTTCTAACTGGGAATGAGACTATTGTATATTTATATTACACTTGAAATTAACAGTGACTTATTTTGGTTCTGATGGTTACAGGAATAAATGATGTGCTCTACTCTGTGGCTTAGCACTTAAGAACTGCATAATCAATTTTTGTTTTCTATCTCTGGCAGCTGAAAATAAAGGCCATAGAGTGTATTTCAGAAATATCACAAGACACCTTTTTTTTTAAAAGATTTATTGATTTATTTATTTGACAGACAGAGATCACAAGTAGGCAGAGAGGCAGGCAGAGAGAGAAGGGAAGCAGGCTCCCTGCTGAGCAGAAAGCCCGATGTGGGGCTCGATCCCAGGACCCTGGGATCATGACCTGAGATGAAAGCAGAGGGTTTAACCCACTGAGCCACCCAGGCACCCCATGGGGCACATTATTAATGTAACCCACTGAACCACCCAGGCACCCCCAAGACACCTGGTTTTTTTGAATCACTATTTTGAGAAGAGCCTCCCAGAAGGGTTCTTTAACAAGGAGCCTATATATTGAATCACCGTTTGCAGGAAAAAAATGTATTTTATAATTACTTAAATTGGGGGGTCATTTACTAAAGCAGTTAGCTTACTTTTACTAATACATCTTTATTAGTGTCAAAAAAAAAGTCACCTTCTCTTACCAACTTGGTAACTGATCTTATCAAGATGAATGTTGAATTTCACCAAATGCTTATTTGGCATGTATTGAGATTATCATATGAAATTTCTCTTTTAATTTTTAATTTGATAGAGTGCATACATTGATTTTCCAAAGTTAAGAGAGTGTTAAATATACAATATAAATTTAACTTGATTATTGTAATATACATATGATATGCATATCATAATTTTCTTGGCATTACTTCCTTGATTAACAATAAATTCATTATTTTTTTATTCCACTCTCATGAAAGTAACTACTATATAATTCTCATTTCTTGCCCTGCTCTAGTAATACAATATGCTAAATTTTAAATAATTTTGGGATAAATGTTGGGAAAAATTTTATATGTTTAGACGTATTAATTGAAGTTTGTGTATACTGACCAGTAAATCCATCTGTGTCAGTTTTCTATTTGAGAAATCCTTTGGTCCTTGCTATAAATTTTCAATGCTTTAGAATTTTCATGTGTTCTATGTCTTTTCTACTTCTTCTTGTGTCATGTTTGGCAAGTTTTATTGTTCCATTAAGTTGATTATTTCAAATTATGTATATCATATATATTTAATATTATTTGGAATATAGTTGTTTATAGCATATTTTGTACTTTATTGTATCGTTGAAGTAATGGTTAGTACAGTAAAATACAAATTTAAATATACAGGTTGATAATATTAAAAATTATGTATAAAAACTTGTATCATCACATAGATCCAAATATATATATATATTTTTAAATATCTCAACAAGCTCATCCATGGCCCTTATCAGGAAAAAGTCTTTTGATATCTAACAAAACAGTCTTATTTTTCATGGTTTTGAACTTCATATAATGAACTCATACCACATGTGGACTTTTGGGTCTTTAACTCTTAAAGTTTTTTACTCAATATCATGTCTGAAGGTTATTCATGTTTTATATATAGCAGTCATTTGCACTTTTTATTGTTACCTAATTTTACATAGGATAAATTTACCCTCATATATGGTCAGTTTTAAAGAACTTATCTGAGGAAGCTCCTGGGTGGCTCAGGTAAGTGTAGGCCTTTGGTTCAGGTCATGATCTCATGGGTCCTGGGGTTGGCTGCTGATGGGCTGGCTCCCCACCTCAGTGGGGAGGTGGCTTCAACCACACTGGTCCCGCCCCTCCCCACTGTTTGTACTCTCTCCTACACACCCACTCACTGTCTCAAATAAATAAACAAAATCTTAAAAAAAAAAAAAGCTTATCTGAAACCTCTGTTAACTGGATTATTGTAGGAGTGTTTCTATCCACTATTTCTATTTCTCTCATCACTTAACTTTTGTACACATCGTCTAGTTTCTTGCCTCTGCATGGTTGTATTTGAGAGACAGCCCAAGCATTTGTATGAAATTTCTCAGTTTGTTGTGAAATACGTAACTATATTCCTTATTTTCTTCTTCTCTCACTTCTTTTTTATCCTTTTTCCTTCCTTTCTTTTTGCCAGATTCCAAATGTGATTTAAAATACCTGACATAAATAGGAAAAGATTATAAATACATATGGACATGAAAGGAAATGAAACTAACAATAAAGGACTAAAATAAATCCCAAGATTATAATTAAGGTAAAATTAGGGTTTTGTTTAATGAGAATGTGTCAAGTACTCAGGAATAACTAAGCTTTTATCTAAGATCAAGACAACACTATCCAAGAAATAAACATGGGAAAAAAAAAACATATAAAATGTAGAAAATTGTTGCTGTAACCTAATCTTACATGTTACTATTTTTCTCTTGAAAACTAATCTAATGCACAATCCTACAAATCAGTACAGAAGAAAATAAAATCAGATACATTGATTGAAACAAAATGTCTTTAAAATCAATGTAATGTGATCCAGTAATTCTATTGGAACTTTGGATGTCAAGCTATATTTATTGCTTATTATAATATGTCTGACTGTATGTAGGACTAGATCTAACATACTTTTAATATACTCATATCGGCCTTGTTTATTTGAATTTCTAGAACATTAAAACTGTATTAGAACCTTGGCTTTGCTCATATTGTCCACTATCCTGCTCTTGCATGATTATATTTGATAGTGAGCCTAAACATTTGCATAAAATCCATTCCCAGTTTGAAATTGAATTAAGTAAGCTTAAACCCAACTGGCTGTAAGGAGAAGTTTTGTATTACATAAAGACACTGTAAAAAATAAATGATGGAAAAAAAATGGTGTTTTTTCCCATACATGTGAAAAGTATTTTCTACTGCAAGGAGTTTAAAGTTGTATTTGCAATCACTGTCCCTTTCTAGGATAAAAAAATCCTACAAGAAATTTAAATATTCATACACGATCATGATAGTTTCATGTGCAAATTTCATTTGCTGATGCTCATCCCTCAGATCTCAGGTAAAAAATCATTTTCTTAAAAGAACCTTTCCTTATAATCTTATCTTAAGGAGGTTTGTCATTTTAACTTTCCACCCCCAAGAGTGATTTTTCTCTGTACTTTTATGTTCTCAATACATAGAGCATGGACTTTAAATATTTACTTACTTTCTTGATTATTGTCTCTTTTATATCCATGAGTTTAAGACTCTCTTTGTTACTTTCATCTTGGTATCTCCTGTGCTTCAAATAATGTCTCACATATTTTAGGTGTTCCATAAATAACCTTTAAGCTAATACATACACTTTAAAAAAACCCTTATTAAATTATGCAAGAATTCAAGTGATCACTTCTATAGTCTTAAAACAATAGATTTATACTATATCTTAATGGAAAAGTAAAGCTTAACTGACAAAATATAGGAAAGGAATTTTAAGTATGAAGAACACATGTATTCTAATTTTAAGGAAAACATAGAAATAACTTATGGCCATTATGGCCAAAACACATTAAAAAAATTGTTTAGAGATACTCAGATTTTAAAAGCCTTAGGAATATATAATGTTATGCTCGATGGAAACTTATGTAACTATTCATCTTCTTCTAAAAATGAATTTTTGTTGGGGTATCTGGATGGTGCATTTGGTTGAGTGCCCGACTCTTGGTTTCAACTTGGGTTGTGACCTCAGGGTCCTGAGATTGAGCCCTTTGTGGGGCTCTGTGCTCAGCTAGAATCTGCTTATCCTCTGCTCCTAGTCATGCGATCTCTCTCTTTATCTCTCTCTCTGTCTCTACAATAGATAAATTAAATATTTTAAAAAATAAAAATAAAATTGAATTTGTGTTAGCCCTTTAGCATTTGGTTACAGATAATTTTATCAGTCCATTACATGATCAAAATAGGAGCTACTTTTTTCTTCATTCATCCTGTATCAGCCTCATGTATAAGGTAAATTAATTGATAGAAGTCTACTCTGGCTTGGAAAATTTTTCATGACTTCAGTATCCCATTTGATTTAATGTACACACATAGAATCTGACATTTACATTTTCAGTTATGTTGTGAGATGCCATTCTTAGTTCCCCTTGCATCCATGACAGCATGTTTTCATATCAAAATGAGGTTCAGATTATGGTACATGGTATATAGAGTTATCTTCATATAAACATGGTCTTTATAGAACAACATTAAATTAGTAAATTATGTAAGTATAGATATGCATATCCTTAGATTATTGATCCTTATTTTAATATATACTTCCTTGTTTTAATTTTAATCTAAAATTAAATAAATATTTTACATTAATATTAATTAAATATTGAAAGTAGTATTAAGTAGAGAAAAGAAAAGAGCATTTCATAATACACTAATACATACATAATACATAATACTCAATACACTTTGATGAGACTGTAATGCTTAATTTTCTAATCTAGTTTTTCAGAAATAAAATAAGGAATTTAGTCATGCAAAAGCACAAGTTTGGGCCTGGTGAAACACACAAAAAAAGAGTTTATGCTTTAGAGATCCTTTGAAATATTGATCTTCAACTAAATAGATCTAACTACAAAACTCTGCCTTTTAATTTATTAATTGACTTTGGCCAATAGTCTTTCTACTCAGACTCCAAATATGGAAAAAGGTATGATAGTTCTTCACAGCCTAGAACTATGAGGGAATTAAAAGCTATAATATATGCAAAAAGCTTTCCCCAGTGTCTGATATGTGGAAGGCCTTAGTGAGTGGTCTTTATAAATATTTATAAAAATCACTCCATAAACTATTACTTTTGTTGAAGTTATTTTAGTCATCTAAGATCTTCCATCATCTGGGGGAAATTTTGAACAATGTGCTTTAGAGCAAGACTATAAATATTATTGTATTAAAAAGCATTTTCATTACTGAAAGTCATAAATTTCAGAGAAATAGAATATTAATTGTCAATTTTCTGGAAGCAAAGTTGCTAACTGCACTGAAAATTTAACCATTTGGAAGTGTAGGCTACTACAAGTAACCAGCTTTGCCTTAGCAAGATATATCAAGTAGATTAACCTTGTTTGCACTGACCCAGAGCTCTTGTGTTTCTTTTCCACTCTTCCATCAAACTGACAAACTCATTCATGCTTAATGTACTTTTCTGGGGATTTATATATAATTATTACTTTAAACATTGAGTAAATTATTAGAATAAGAGTTTAAAAAAAGGCATAACTCTTGGCAAACTGTGGAATAATAATAAACTATGGGAAAAATATATCAGATAAAGAGAGTAGTCTTCTCAGTCTTCCTAAAATATTAATAGGTAAAAGCCTGCTGGCTCTAAGAACCAATGTCATGAGACCAGAAAGAGCTTTTACATTATATGCAAATTATTTGCTTAATTGTATAACTGTTTATTAACCCATTTCAGCCATACCATGAGGCTATCTTAATTCTTTCCTATTTAGATTGTCTGGACACTATCGAGCTAATATTCTGTTAAAAGTCTTGAATAGCAAGTGTTTAATATTCAAAGATGTTATTGAATAAAAAAAAGTCCTCTTTGACAGTTTTTCTCCAATATACATTTAACTTGCCTGTGCAATGGTAATTATTATCTTTATGAAATCAGGTGCCTTTTATGAGAAAGCCAATTTAATCAAGGCTTACCTACCTTTAGTATTTTGCTTTTTTATTGACCCTTGTTTTTAAGTATAAAGTGTGGCTATCTTGCATCACTTATCATGTATGTACTTCATTTTTAATATCATAACACATGGCAGAGACTTTTCTTATAGTTCTTTCCAAACTACAACTGTGTCTTTTTGCATTTATCAGAATATGCTGAAATTATTAAAAATGATATGCTTACTCAGCCTGTGTCTTCAATCATGTGTGAAGACTGTCATGGGGGAATGAACAAATTACTTAATTAAACTTGTTTTATGTAAACCACTTTTAAAAATGACTTTTAATTCCTGAAAATAATAAAAGTTGTATGTATTTGCAAAAATATTGCATACTAAATTAACTTATAATGGCCTTGTCAGATCCTAGAACATTGGAAATATTTTACAAAGGTTTAATGGGCATGAGCTCATGACAGGTCACTAATGGAACCTACTTAATGTAAGTCTTAGAAAGTTGTTTTTTGTGGTTTTTTTTTTTAACTTTTCATATATATTAACCCCCAAATATACACTTTTCCCTATGATTAATCTTGTAGAGTGAATACAACTAAATTAAATTGAAAAAGAAAAACAAATTATACTTATTCTCACTTAACATTATCTATATATAAATATGAAACCAATATGTCTCAGAATCCTATACTTTTATTTTTTGAGAAAAAATTATAAAAAGCCCTCTCCATTCTTAACTTGATCCCTCCCACTCTCAGCTTGTAAACTAGTTATTTTTAGAGGCAGAAGCAAGATGATTGAACAATTAAATGTTGACAGGAAACCAGAATTCAAAGATAAACTATTAGATGTGTAATTTTACAGAGAACATCAGTGTTTGATTTGAATTATTTATTAAACATCAATATTTCATTTGGCAAGATTCAATACATAAGCAGTATAGCAAATAATATACAGTCAAAGAATAAGTTGCTGTTTAGAGGAGTATTTTAGCTTCATTTTTAAATAATTAACTTGATATTTATATACTAGTTAGACTGACTCTTAAGATTGAGATAGTATACCTATGATTCATATGTCATAAATTTCCTTCTTTTACTTTGGAAAAATATTATTTCTATCATGTTATTCTGTCATATTAAGTCAAGGTAGTTTTTGGGTCTTCTCAAAATAATGCTTCCAGAAAATTTTGCCAATGAATTAAGATTGGAATATGAAATATAATTTATCTAGGACAGTTTAAAATAGATCATCTATTTCAAGGGGGAAACAAATGCTTTTACTAATTATTTTACCTAATAAACTATAATTAACAGTTTTAAAATGGGATATTATGTGTTAGTGAACATTATTACTATATACCCTGTAAGAGAAATCCTGTTAATTATCAGGAGGTATGTAGACTAGAGAGGAAAAATATTTAAATTGCTGATTAGTTAATTTCTTTTTCTCCCCCACCATGGAAAATTGTGTGGTCTCTAAAATTTCTCATACTATGTGAATCTTTAATTTGCTTCATGAAATATAGATCACTTTAATTTTTTTAAGATTTTATTTATTTATTTGAGAGAGAGAGAGAACATGAGAAGGGAGAGGGTCAGAGGGAGAAGCAGACTCCCTGCCAAGCAGGGAGTTCGATGCGGGACTCGATCCCAGGACTCCAGGATCATGACCTGAGCCGAAGGCAGTCGCTTAACCAACTGAGCCACTCAGGTGCCCAGGTCACTTTAATTTTTTAATGGTAGATTTAGAAAACAGTATTTGAGTATGAAATGAGATTAAATGTATTAGACAAAAATTCAGGTGTTGCTTTACATAAAGTGGATAATTATATTTACTTATGAGAAGTACTTAATGGTGTCCACTATGATTGATTAATATACTTCTAAATTTGGAAATCAGAAATGATTGTGAAAATAATAAATTAAATTATTGATGTGCTCTTGGAAAAATTTCAGAATGGAATCCTTTGCTATGTAGTCATTTCAGTGTAAATGCATTTCCAACAGAGAGTTTAACTCTTTTTAGAGTCAAAAGAGCCCACACTTGGCCACTTTTTTAATCTAAAATAATATATATTGTAGACATACATATATTGAACATTCCAAAAAGTAGAAATAGAAAACAGGCTTCATGCCATATGATTGTAAAATGATCTATGTTCTCACTGTCCTCACATTTCTAGTTGGAATAAAGTTTCAGAATAGCAGCTTTATAATTAAATATCAGTAAATTTAAAATTACTTTTACTTCTTAAAAAATGATCATGGGCCTCCTGGATGGCTCAGTGGGTTGGGCCTCTGCCTTTGGCTCAGGTCATGATCTTGGGGTCCTGGGATGGAGGCCTGCATTGGGCTCTCTGCTCAGCGGGGAGCCTGCTTTCCTCTCTCTCTGCCTACTTGTGATTTCTCTCTCTGTCAAATAAATAAATAAAATCTTTAAAAAAAATGATCATGCTGTAAGAGTTATAAAGTTAATATTATATGGTTCTTCACATACCTGAACTTGAAGGTGCCTACAAGGTCATATAGAGGTCCAACCAAAGATCAGGATAGACTTGAGCACTTTTCTTTGCAAATCATTACAAACTTCCTTCAGGCAAATATTTCTTTTCAAACTTTGTCTCTTTCAATTTGAAATTTTATTTCTCTACTCTTTTAAGATTCATCTTCATGTAACAAACTGGTGAAAGCCTAGAGATTTCGAAAAAAAAAAAGCAATGGTGCAAGAATATTTAGCTAGAAAAAAATCTCAAATGCTCTTTATTCATATTTACTATTTGTTTAATTAATTAATTAATTAATTTTACTTAAAAAGATCCATTTATTTGCATATGTAAGTTATATCAGCTATATAACTTACATATATCAGCTATATAACTTACATATAAGTTATATATAGTCCTGGTCAAATAACTCTTTAAACTGAAATGGCATCAATCTGAATCTGAAGCAAAAGCAATAAAGCAAATAAGGCTCTCACTAGTTTTTTTTTTTTCCTTTTTTCTTTTTTTTGAAGATTTATTTATTTATTTATTTGAGAGAGAGAGAGAGAAAGCATGTGAGAAAGAGAGAGGGAAAACAACCAGGGGGAAGGGCAGAGAGAGAGGGAGAAGCAAGCTCCTCACTGAGCAGGAAGACTGACACCAGGCTGGATGCCAGGATCAGGGCCTGAGCCAAAGGCAGTCACCCAACTGACTGAGCCAGCAAGGGGACCCAGCTCTCACTGGTTTCAACATATTTTCTGTCATTAAGAAGAAAAAGGCATCGTTTAATTTAAAAGTTCAGACAATGCCAGCAATGCCTTCTTTTAAATCTTTGCAGATACATTAGATTAATACATAATCATAATCTAAATATTCCCAGAGCCACTAGTGGAAAGCAAATACTTTTGCCTCAGAAAAATAGGAGACTTAGGAATGGAAAAAATATAGATGACTTTTTTTCCAAAATTTGGAATCCAAAATATCTACTTACATTTTATATTCTCTTTCTTTATTTTTGTTTGAAGTTTTCATTTTAATTCTAGTTAGCATACAATGCTATATTAGTTTCAGATGTACAAGAATATTTTATATTCTTTTACATCCAAGATTTCTTCATCCCATGCCTCCTCACTTATGGAATGCATACGGGGATTAAAAAGTATGATTTTGTATGAGAAAACTCAGTCATTTTGAGGCCACCTGAAATTTGAAATCCAGCTCCTATTTATTACCCCCTTTTTTGTTCTCTGTAATGGAATCTCTATCTCCCATCAGCTATATGAGGTATGGAAAAAGTTAAGAAATGTTTTCTATACTCTGGTTTCTATACTGGCTTCTCATTTAAAGTACATTTTTCATCTGCTTAAGTAAGCATTAAGTAAGCTGTTTTTGAAATGAGTTTTATATTATTAAAAGTGGTTTTTCTTCCTATAACCATAGCTATATTAAGTAGAAAGAAAATCATTTTTGTAAGGAAATTTGTCCCTTTCAACCACAAAAATTGGTATATCATAGCATATTTTTTGTTCTATCACTTGTATGAGCTTTACTCAAGTAACTCAAATTAAAACTGTGAATGCAAAAAGTAAAATATGAATTATGGAATGTGAAACTCAGTGAAATGTGAAACTCCAGCTCAAAAATCACATATTTATGTCAAAAACACATGGAAAGAGTAGAATGTACTAAAAAAGAGTTTATAGTTTGTATCATTTACTAATGCAATTTACCAATGTTCCAGTTTCTTCAAAAAGTTAGATAATTTTGCTCAACTTATGACAAAGTACAAGACATCTTCCTCTCAAGAACTCTGAATATATTAGTTGCAAATAATAATATAAAATCCTTCTAAAGACTAGTTACTTTTAGCATCTGCAAATCTTGATTTGCACTACAAATTCTCATCCTAGACCTGACAAGCGTTTTATCTAATGCATTTAGCCGATAACTTTACATTCTGTTCTCATTTCCCTGGTTATGAAGTGAGAATATTAAATTTTGTCTTGAGTGTTATGAGAATTAATTATTTAATGTTTATAAAGTTCCTTCCAGCTCTAAAGTAGAAAAGTCACAGAAGCATTTCTTATACATGGATATTTTCATAAATGCAAATTATGGAGGAATTGTTATTACTAACCATAAACAAAATACAAAAGTTAGAATTAGAAATGGGATCAAAGATGCTATAATACAATACACAATGTATATTTTAATTATTTGTTTGAGAAGTGAGTTTCCATATTTTATATATATATATTTTTTTCTCTAGCTATGCTAAATAACACAAAGTTAAAGTATAGGTCAAGATGGTCTAATATAGAAAAGGTGAGCACTTCTGTGAATCCAAAGCCATTCAATGAAAACAAAAATTTAAATCCATAGAGTCACATAATATAATTTCACAATGGACACCCGGGCAAGTTGGACTCTAAAAGGCAGACAATGGTGAGAACTTCTACCTGATTCAGGCTTTGACTATATTATGCAAACCAGCATCAGAAGATACATTTATAGCTATTGATGGTTCATTTGCTGGTCTAACTCTATTGCTAATCAATGGTAATGCATTTGTTAATTGCTTCTTTGTTTTGTTGATTTGACTTAAAAAGTAGAGAAAGAAGAAGGATAAGGAAAATTAGGTGATTTTTAAAAAATATTTTGTTTATTTATTTGACTGAGAGAAATTACAAGTAGGCAGAGAGGTAGGCAGAGAGAGAGGGGGAAGTAGCTCCCCCACTGAGCAGAGAGCCCAAAGCAGGGCTCAATTACAGGAGCATGAGATCATGACCTGAGCTGAAAACAGATGCTCAACCCACTGAGCCACCCAGGCACCCTAAATGAAGTGAATTTTAAACAAAACTTAAATGATTTTTGCTAATATTATATTCTTCCTACTTTTTTGGTTTAAATCCCCTCTCTTTTTTTTCAGCTTTACTGAAATGTAATTGACATATAAAATTGTATAAGTTCAAGGTGTGCAAAATGATGAATTGATACACACACATATATATATAGTAAAATGGTTACCATAATAAGGACAGTTAACAAATTGAACACCTTATATTTTGTGGTGAAAATATTTAAGACATCCTTTCTTAACAACCTGCAAGTACATAATAGTATTGCTAATTAGATCACTAGAACTTATTTGTCTTATAACTGGAAGTTTGTACCCTTTGACCAGACTTTCCCTGTTGTTTTCAATCATACAATAATAATAAAATAAATAGTAATATGCTGTTTGTAAGTTCTCGTGTCCTTTCAAAAATTTTAAAAGATAAAATGGCAACTAATACTGGTATTTTTCATTTTTCATGCTTTTTGATACCCAAATCTCTGGATAATACCTTGAACTTACATATATGTGTTCAAGGATTATGTTTTACAATTCTTGTATTGTAAGTGGACAACACAATACTATCATTAATAAAAACGAAAATACCTGAGAGTTGGCTCTATAGATTTTCCATCACATGTGTAAGTGGACTATGGTAGAGAGAAAGAACAATATAATTCATTTATCATTCCACTAATTCAAATATTTTTGGAGACCATGTCTTAGAAGTCCAAAATTTAACTTTGTGGGATTAATTTTGAATATCTTATATCAACCAAAATAAAATAGCACTGTGATGTTCTTTCTTACTGATGCATTATGTAGGGAGACTTCCTAAAAAAAGAAAATTAAATACAGTTCATATTCCAATATTTTTCAAATCCAAAAATACATTTGAAAAAAATTTAGAAGCAATGTATTGAACTGGGATATGCAGTTTAGTTATGCCAAAGAATTCTTTAGTGAGTTGATAGAAGTGTTAACCTTTATGGTTCAACCTTTTGTTTGGTGAAATAGGGTCACGTTATCACATTAACTTTTGTAGTTATAACTTTAAGAATAAACAATAATAGGAAGCCTATAGTGCAAATGATATTGCTATTTCAAAAATGATTGATGGAAAGAACTGGCTCTAAAATACTAAACTGTCTAGCTTTGGTCCATGACAAATAGCATCAACATGATTATATTTGAATAAAAAAAGAAAAATCTTCCCCAAAGCTTAAAGTTCATGCTAAATAAAACACTGAAAGCCATTCAGGATTTTAGGTTCCTTAATGACCAAAATTTATTATAGCAAAATTGATGGAAAAGGGAATAATGGATGTTTTTAAAATCAGATACAATTTAAAAGGCTTTTGATCAAATATCCAGCTTTGAACCACAAATATCCCTTACTTGCTGAGTTTGTCAAATATCTTGCTTTGTGTTTGGCCACTGGAACATGAAAGTGCTTATGTTGGTTATAAAATTAAAGAAGACTAATTTATATCAACTAATGTAAATATTATATTGCCCCCAAAAATCAAATTTTGTTTTGTTTTATTTCCCTCAACTACCATGATCTCTAGAAATGCTTACTTGTTACAGATGTTTTATATAAATTAAAAATTTAATAAGCTCCAATTAACTAATGATACAGCTTTTCTATTTTTAAAACAAGTTATCTATTTGAAGAAGAGTCCATTTGTTTCCTCTTTCTTTTATGAAGTCCAATAGAAACATAAGTAAAATTATGTTTAAATTTTAGATATTAGTGCTAGAAAACTAATTAAAACCATCTGAAATCTTCTGCTTCATTGGTTAGTGTCGTACTTCATTGATTAAACTCTTATCACTAAATGAGAGATTTTCTTTGATAAAGTTTCTGTTTAAGGGGTGCCTGGGTGGCTCAGTGGGTTAAGCCTCTGCTTTCAGCTCAAGTTGTGATCCCAGGGTCCTGTGATTGAGCCCCACATCAGGCTCTCTGCTTGGCGGGGGGGCCTGCTTCCCCCTCCCCTCTGCCTACTTCTCTGCCTACTTGTGATCTCTCTTTCTGTCAAATAAATAAATAAAATCTTTAAAAAAGTTTCTGTTTAAATATTAAATTAAATATTTTGTCATTTTTCATTTTTTGTTGTTTATTACACATTTTAGACAAAATGTGTTTTTTTTAAAGATTTTATTTATTTATTTGACAGACAGAGATCACAAGTAGGCAGAGAGGCAGAGAGAGAGGAGGAGGCAGGCTCCCCGCTGAGCAGAGAGCCCGATGTGGGGCTTAATCCCAGGACTCTGGGATCATGACCCAAGCCGAAGGCAGAGGCTTTAAACCACTGAGCCACTCAGGCGCCCCTAGACAAAATGTGTTTATCCAATATATGCTTTACAAATATTTTCCTTCAATCAATGATTGGACTTTTTTTATTTCAAGTTTGTATTTAAATTCTAGTTAACATATATGGTATAATTGGTTTCAACTGTAGAATTTAGTGATTCATCATGTGCGTATAATACCCAGTGTATATCACAAGTGCTCTCCTTAATATCCATCATCTATTTAGCCCATCTCCCTGCCCACCTCCCTCCATCAACCCTCAGTTTCTTCTCTATAGTTAAGAGTCTTTAGTGGTTTGCTTCCTCCTCTGTCTCTTTTTTCCCCTTCCCCTATGTTCCTCTGTTTTGTTTCCTAAATTCTACATATGAGTGAAATCCTATGGTATTTATCTTTCTCTGACTAGCTTATTTAACTTCACATACTATGCTAACATCTACTTCACTGCACATCTTTTTGATTGCTGAGTAATATTCCTGTGTGTGTGTGTGTGTGTGTGTGTGTGTGTGTGTGAGACCTCTTCTTTATCCATTCATCAGGTGATGGACAGTTGGGATATTTTCATAATTTGGCTATTGTTCATAATACTGCTATAAACATCAGGGTGCATATGTCCCTTCAAATCAGTATTTTTGTATCCTTCAGGTAAATACCTAAGTGTAATTGCCATGTAGTTCTTTTTTTTTTTTTAACCTTTTTGGGAACCTCTTGTTTGTTTTCTAGAGTGGCTGTACCAATTTGTATTCCCATCAACAGTGTAAACATTTTCCCCCTTTTCCACATCCTCACCAACATCTGTTGTTTCTTGTGTTCTTAATTTTAGCCATCTGACATGTGTGAGATGGTATCTCATTGTGGTTTTGGTTTATATTTCCTTGATGATGAGTGATGTTGGCCATTTTTTCCTGTGTCTGTTAACTATCTGTATGTCTTCTTTGGAAAAATGTCTGTTCACGTTTTCTGCCCATTTCTTAACTGGATTATTTATTTTTTGGGTGTTGAGTTTGGTAAATTATTTCTAGATTTTGGATACTAACCCCTTAGCAGATACGTCATTTGCTAATATCTTCTCCCATTCTCAAGGTTGCATTTTAGTTTGACTGTTTCCTTCATTGTGCATAAGCTTTTTATTTTGATGAAGATCCAATAGTTTATATTCACTTTTGTTTCCCTTGACTCAGAATACACGTCTAGTGGAAGGTGCTATGGCCAGTTTCAAAGAGTTTCTGCCTGTGTTCTCCTCTAGGATTTTGATGGTTTCCTGTTTTATATTTAGGTCTTTCATCCATTTTTAATTTATATTTGTGGATGGTGGAAGAAAGTGGTCCAGGTTCATTCTCCTGCATGTTGTGTCCAGTTTTTCCAACATGATTTGTTGAAGAGACTGTCCTTTTTCCATTGGATAGTCTTTCCTGCTTCATCAAAGATTAGTTGACCATATAGTTGTGGGTCCATTTCTGGGCTTTCTATTCTGTTCCATTGATCTTTGTGTCTATTTTTGCACCAGTACCATACCTTTGTAATATAGCTTGAAGTCCAGAATTGTGATGCCTCCAGCTTTGCTTTTCTTTTTTAAGGTTGCTTTAGCTATTTGGGGTCCTCTGTGGTTCTATAAAAATTTTAGGATTGTTTGTTGTAGCTCTGTGAAAAATGCTGGTGGTATTTTGACAGGGATTTTAATAAATGTATAGATTGCTTTAGGTAGTATAGACCATTTTAACAATATTTGTTCTTTCAATCTGTGAGCATGGGATGTTTTTCCATTTTTTTGTCATACTCAATTTCATTCTACAGTTTTCAGAATACAGACCTTTTACCTCTTTTGTTAGGTTCATTCCTGGATATCTTATGGGTTTTGGTGCATTTGTAACTAAGATTGATTCTTTGATTTCTCTCTCTATTGTTTCACTATTGGTGTATGGAAGTGTCACAGATTTCTGTACATTGATTTTGTATCCTGTGACTTTGCTGAATTTGTGTATCAGTTCTAGTAATTTTTTGCTAGAGTCTTTCAGATTTTCTACATAGAACATCATGTTATGTGTGGATAGTGGACGTTTGACTTCTTCCTTGATGATCTGGATGCCTTTGATTTCTTTATTTTGTTGTCTGATTATTTGTTGAGACTAGGACTTCCAGTACTATGCTAAATAACAGCAGTGAGATTGGACATCCCTGTCTTGTTGCTGACTATTGAGGAAAAGCTCTCTTTTTTTTCCCCATTGAGGATGATTTTTTTTAGATGTTATTTAGTTATTTGGAAGCGGGAGGCAGTCTGAGAGATAGAGCTTGAGCATAAGCAGGGAGAGGGGTAGGGGAGAAGGAGAAGCAGACTCTCCACTGAGCAAGGAGCCTGATGTGGGGTTCAATCCCACAACTTCGGGATTATGACATGGGTTGATGGCAGATGCTTAACCAACTGAGCCACCCAGGCAACCCTCCCCATTAAGGATTATATTAGCTGTGGGTCTTTGTTTATATGGCCTCTATGATGCTGAGGTATGTTTCCTCTATCCCTACTTTGTTGAGTGTTTTTATAAAGAATGGATGCTGTACTTTGTTAAAAGCTTTCTCTGCATTTATTGAGAGGATCATGTGGTTCTTATCCTTTCTTTTATTAATGTGGTGTGTCATGTTGATTGGTTTATGAATATTGAACCAAAACTGCAGCCCAGGGATTAATTTCTCTTGAACAAGTGAATAATTCTTTTAATGTATTGTTGGATTCAATTTGCTCGTAACTTTTTCAGAATGTTTACATCAATGTTCATCGGGGGTCTTGGTCTGTAATTCTCCTTTTTAGTTGAGTATTTCACTAATTTTGAAATTAAGCTAATGCTGGCCTCATAGAAGGAGTTTGAGGGTTTTCCTTCCATTTCTATTTTTTTGGAACAGTTTGAGAATAATAGGAATTAAGTCTTCTTTAAATATCTGTTATAATTCCCCTTGGAAGCCTTCTGGGCCTGGACTTTTGTTTGTTGAGAGATTTTTGATTACTGATTCAATTTCTTTGCTGGTTATCAGTTTGTTCAAATGTTTTATTTCTTCCTGTTTCAGTTTTGATAATTAGTATGCTTCTAGAAATTTATTCATTTCTTCCAGATTTCCCAGCTTTTTTGGCATATAGTTTTTCATAATCTTCTCTTATATTTGTATTTCTGTGATGTTGGTTGTAATCTCTACTCTTTTATTCATGATTTTATTTATTTGGGTCCTATCTCTTTTCTTTTTGATAAGTCTGCTATTGGGTTATCAATCTTGTTAGTTCTCTGAAAGGACTAGCTCTTAGTTTTGTTGATCTATTCTGTTTTTGTTTTTGTTGTTGCTGTTCTTATATCATTTATTTCTGCTCTAATCTCTATTATTTCCCTTCTTCAGCTGGATGTAAGCTTTATTTATTGTTCTTTTCTAGCTCTTTTAAGTGTAAGGTTAAGTTGTCTATTTGAGACTTTTCTTGCTTCCTGGGGTAGGACTCTTTCTATATACGTCCTCCATAGAACCACCTTTGCTTCATCCCAAAGGATTGGAACTGCCATGTTTTGTTGTTGCTGTTGTTGTTTTAAGATTTCATCAATTTATTTGACAGAGAGAGATCACAAGCAGGCAGAGAGGCAGGCAGGGGGGGCGGTCGCTGGGGGGAAGCAGGTTTCCTGCTGAGCTGAGAGCCTGACATGGGACTCGATCCCAGGACCCTGAGATCATGACCTGAGCTGAAGGCAGAGGCCTAACCCACTGAGCCACCCAGGTGCCCCTGCCATGTTTTTGTATACATTTGTTTTCATATTTTTTTTCTTCTTCTTTAATTTCATGGTTAACCATTCTTTTAAGATTTTATTTATTTATTTGAGAAAGAGAGAGAGAGTGAGAGCACAACCTGGGGGGAGAGGGAGAATTTAGTCCACTTACTTTCAGAGTAATTATTGATAGATAAGAATTTAGGATCATTGTATTACCTGTAAAGTCACTGTTTTTGGAGATTTCTTTGTTCCCTTCTAGTGTTTGTTGCTTTTAGTCTTTGTTTCCCACTCAAGATTCCCCTTTAATATTTCTTACATGGTTGGTTTAGTGGCCACAAACTCATTTAGTTTTTATTTGTCTGGGAAACTTTTCTTTTTCTTTTTCTTTTTTTTTCCAGTTGTAAAGAGGTGAATTCATTCAGTATTTTTCAAAGACTGTAATGGTCTGGGAAACTTTATCTCTCCTGTTCTGAATGACAGTCTCACTGAATAAAGTATTCTTGGCTGCATATTTCTCCCCCTTTAGCACCCTAGGGTTAGGGTACCGTGCCATTCTCTTCTGGCCTGCCTGGTTTCTGTGCATAGATCTGCTGTAAACCTAATTTGTTGTTTCTTATAGGTTAAGGATTTCTTTTCCCTTGCAGCTTTTGGGATTCTTTCCTTACCTTTATATTTTGCAAATTCTACTGTGCTATGTCTTGGTGATGGCTGGCTTTTGTTAAATTTGATGGGACTTCTCTGTGCTTCCTGAATTAGTATGATTATTTCCTTCCCCAGATTAGGGAAGATTTCAGCTGTGATTTGCTAAAATAAACCTTCTGACCCTTTTCCCCTCTCTTCTTCTTCTGGGGCTCCTATGATATCAATGTTATGGAGTTACAGTGCATTTATGATCCAATACTTTCCTTCCCCTCTTCTTTTCAGCCTCATCATTTTCCATAATTTTATCTTCTATATTACTGATTCATTCTTCTTCATCCATCTGCATTGTTATTACATCCAACAATTTTGCAACTCAGTTATAGCACTTTTTATTTTGGCCTGACTAGTTCTTAGTTCTTTTATCTCTGCAGTTAGGGATTCTCTAGTGTCTTTTCTCAAGCCCAGTTGGTAATCTTATGATTATTGTTTTAAAAATCTTTTAGGGGCACCTGGGTGGCTCAGTGGGTTAAGCCTCTGTCTTCGGCTCGGGTCATGATCTTGGGGTCCTGGGATCGAGTTCCACATTGGGCTCTCTACTCGGCAGGGAGCCTGCTTCCCCCTCCCCCTCTGTCTACCTCTCTGCCTACTTGTGATCCCTCTCTCTCTCTCATTCTGTGTCAAATAAATAAATAAATAAAGTCTTTTAAAATCTGGTTTAGACAACTTTCTTATATCTCTTTTGATTAAATCCCCATTCATTATGTCTTCCCATTATTTCTTTTAGGGTGAATTCCTCTGTCTTGTCATTTTGTCTAGATCACTGTGTGCTCTGTGTGTGTGTGTGTGTGTGTGTGTGTGTTAAGAAAGCCTGTTATAGGGGCACCTGGGTGGCTCAGTGGGTTAAAGCCTCTGCCTTCGGCTCAGTCATGATCCCAGAGTCCTGGGATCAAGTCCTGCATCGGGCTTTCTGCTCAGCAGGAGGCCGGCTTCCCCCTCTCTCTCTGCCTGCCTCTCTGCCTACTTGTGATCTCTGTCTGTCAAATAAATAAATAAAATCTTTAAAAAAAAAAAAAAAGAAAGAAAGAAAGCCTGTTATATAACTGTTCTTGAGAGAGATGGCTATACTAAGAAGAGGTCTATACTGTCTTGGGCCTAGTGCTTCAGGACATGTTTCAGTGTGTGTGCTCTTCTGTTGTGTCTTATCTGCTCTTTCCATCAGGTCAGTCTTTTGCAGAGTTTCTCCTTGCCTGCAGTGCTGTCTGGCAAGTTTTAACTACGTAAGTTTTGGTCTGCCTGTTAAAATAAGCTAGATCCTATTTCCCCTAGAGCTGAAGATTTACAGCACTCTGTGATCAGTAGGTTGGTGTGCTTGAGGGGTTTGTGTTGGTCTTTTGGGGGAAGGTCTGCATTTCTTCTCAGGCCTACTTGCCCTAGTAAAGATGAACCTACAGTGTGTCTGTGTGCGAAGGAGTGGGATTGGTCTTAATAGCTCCAGCCTCCACTAGGGGGTGTTGTAATGCTCACTGAGATGGTCAGTTCTGATGGGTGTGGGAGAAATGGCATTGCCTGCTCTTTCCTCTCCAGAGCGGGGAGTTCGCACCTGCTACTCTTCAGGAAACCCTCACAGAAGAGTGAAAAATCTCCTCTCTTATGTCCCTGGATTCTGCCAGAGCCCTACCTTCATTCTGTGTCTGAGCTGTCTGCATGGCAGGTGGCACAGTTCTCTTGTGTTTTATCTCAGGCATATGGCTGGGTTTCAAAATTCCAATTTTTAGGAATCCAGTGCAGCACGGATCTTCTCTGACTCTTGAGGGAAGGGTCTTGCCACACTGTGGGTGGTGCCAGTTAGTCCCAGAAAAATAGTCCGACAACCACACAGTTGTTCACAGTTTGTGGTTAAGCACAGCAAAAATCTGGCACCAAGGTTTGCTGCCCTCAGTAAGGGTCTCTGATCCTATGCTAAAGAACAGTGCAGCACAGTGGTGCCTACCAATTCTTTCATCTCCAGAGAGGCTGTGCCACCTCTCCCAAATGCTATCCAAGAAGGGGAACTGTCTTTTCCAGGGTAGCCCAGGGGATCCTCAGAGCATTCTGTCCCCTCCAGGACCTCTGCCCTCCCCCCACACAGAAGTTATACCCACCAGGTGCCACCCAGCAGTGGTGCAATTCTTCTAAAACTTCACACTTTCAGCTCCCTGCTTATAAAAACTTGTGATAATTGTCCACTCTAGTTTTCCAAGTCATTAGTTTTGAGGAAGTGTTTCTTTAGTGGAACCACCAGCACACCACTTTCTTTCTGTTTCTCTATCTCTCTTTCTCCTCTCTTGGAGATCAAGGCCTACTTCCTTCTACAGTATCTGTGATTCTCTTTTCCCAGAAATCATGTATCTGCACATCCTATCTTCCAAGATGTGGCTTCTTCTTTCCCTCTAATTCTGAAGTTTGTTATCTCAGCATTCATATTGATTTCTTGGGTAGTCTGAATGATTTGATATTTATCTAGCTGTTTTTGAGAGATGAGACAAGCCCAGGATCCCCCTACTGCTCTGCCAACTTAACTTCTCACTCCCCAATGGTTGGCATTGTCATTCTTCTAACACTGACTTTCAAACAATCTTAATTCTTTTTAATTTAAAAACAGATTGTGCCTTTGATGTCATAGCTAAGAAATCTCCCCATAATTCAAGATCATGAAGATCTTCCTTTGTGTATTTTCTAGAAGTTTTATAGCTTTAGGTCTTACATTTAGGTCTTTGACTCACCTTGAGTTAATTTTGTATATAGTGTGAAGTATGGATTAAGCAACATATTTTTGCAGTAGTAATCCAATTTTTTGAACATTTTTTTTTTTTATTGAAAAGACTAGCTTTACTCCTTGAATTGCTATTTTACCTTTGATAGAAACTAGTGTCAATGCTTTAAAGGAAGTATGAAAGAGACTTGTATGGGTCTGTTTCTGAGCTTTCTTTTCCGATGTATTTGTTTATCTTGACATCAATATGACACTGTTTTGATTGTAGCTTTATAATATGTCTACAATTTAGATTGTGTTACTCCTTTAACTTTGTTTTATTTTAAAGTTATTCGGTTATTTTGGAGATTTCAATTTCTCTGTGTTGGCTGATTCTAAATTTTAGATTCAGCTTTTCAATTTCTATAAAAATACCTTTTGGGGCTTTTGATCGGGAAATCTACCTACAGAAAAATCTGGTGAATATTGACATCGTAACAATATTTAGTCTTCTCATCTATGAAAAAGCTTTTCCCTACTTATTTTAATTCTCTCTTCAATGTTTTATAATTTTCAGTGTATAGGTAATTTTTTCTAGATTTATCCCTAAATAATTCTTAGTTTTGATGCTATTATAAATGGTATTTCTAAATTCAATTTTAAGAATTTCATTAGTATAAAAATAGGAAAATAGGTTTGAGTTTATGTATTATTACCTTGGAGATAATGCCAGAATATAGTTACATAAGATATTAGAGCAATAGATAAGATAATGTTGCAAACAGATATTCGGGGAAAGGAAAAATATTTTTCCTCTACCCTCTGAGTTCTGAGCTGAGCCCTTCTAATGTAAAACAGATTAATAAGAGAAAACCAAACAGAAGTTTAACATGTGTACCTCATGTTTACATGGGAGTTACTCAGAAAAGGTAAGTAAGTCCCTGAACTGGTATAGAATTCAGAATTAAATACCATCTTAATAAGGAAAGGGGAGAGGTTGCATAGGTCTCTTAGGGAAGTGTGAATGTTTTTCAGGAAAGATGAATGGGTCCTTAGAAGATTGAATGAAAAATATGATAGTTGTGACAAAAGTTGTTTACATGTAGTGTCACAGCTAGTCTCCTGTCTTGTGATAAGAATTGGTGAAAATCCAGGGGGTTTATGACAACTGAGTTCCCTATGGGGATCTATCTTAAGGCAGATAAGGGGAGTTCAGAGAAAGTTTCTCCCTGTGTTTGCTGTTTTTAAACTGTCTATTCCTCTATATAAACACTAAACCAAAGTGGCATATTTTACTACCCTTCAACTTCAGTGTTCCAGAATTTAGCCTGAACTGGAAAGAACTCTGGCATGTGAATAATCAGTTTCATGGGGTAGAAAATTCTGCTGCTAGGCAGTCATTAGTTCTCACACTGGGCAAAACCAAAGGATAGATAGTAGCCTTAAATACTAAAAGATGAGTATGTCACGAATAGCAACTGGAAAATAAGGAAGATATGACTGTTGTCAAATCTAAAATGTAAACAATAGTATTGAGTACAGCAGTAATAATATAAAACATGCATGGATATGGGCAGAGTCTGAAAGGAAATTTGTGAAAAATGAAAATTATTTTACATAGAATGTGGACATATATGATGTGATTATTTTTCTTGACTTTTAAGAGTAATGAATTTTATTATAATAGTTTTATAATAATGACAAAAACAAGGATACATTGTCAAAGTTGATTGTTTTATTAAATATCTTTTCATGCCAGGAGTATTCACTTATGAGAAAAAAATTCTGATTATGTCTATGTCAGGAATCAAAAAAATGTCATTTATTATTCAGAAGAATAATAATTTTTCTGAAAACTGGATTATTTTACATAACTATAATTAGATAGATATCATGTATTCAGAATAAAAAATAATAATAATAAGGTCCGTGCCTAGAGAGATAGGCAAAAAAAAAAAAAAAAAAGCTAATAATGGTGTCAGTCTCAAAATGATAGTAAGTACAATGAACATCATCAAATTATTTTCCCTAAAATATGACTTTCTATACCAAATATATTTAGAGCAATGGACACCTGGATAAATTTTAATAACTTTAGATTCCATTTCTGACCTAATTTTCACTTTTATTTTCATTTATTCAAGCTAATGTTTGAAGATCCAATATTTTAAACAAAAATAGATAAAAATCTTGAAGTCACAGCTTTGGAATACATATTCTGAAATTTTAAACCCACTGGAGTTGCAGTATTATTATATTAAAATAATTCTATCATAAAATTAATGATATGATAATGTTTTTTTTAAAAAATCACAATTTTATTAGACATTATTTTAGCTAAGATTAAAAATAACATGAACTTAACCAGGAAGGTAAGAATATCAAATGATAATTATCTCAAATTTATATAAATTTTACCTCATTCTGTACACTTTTTTTGTTTTTCTTTACATATTTCAGTGTTAATATGAAATAAATTGGTGAGAAAGAGAAAGACATTTTAATGTAAAATTAAAAGACTAAAATATACTTAAACATACTATCACGTATAAAATTTTCAATATTCATTTTTCCAAGACCAAGAGCTGCATGATCAATGATAAGAAATAGATGTGAAAATATTCAGAATTTTATATTCAGCCAAGAGAAAAATGAAAGTTGATTTTTTGTGTCTATTATATTTTCAGAAGTGCTACAAATAGAATGGTAGAAAAAAAGAGAAAGAGAATGAAAGAAAAAAGAAAAGAAGAATTTTAAGAAATACAGTAAAATACAGATTTTTTTCTTATTGCTAGAATGCTTAGAAGTTATAACCAAAGAGCTCTTGACCTCATGAGCACCTCTATCTTTTATGAGAGCAAAAATATCTCAAGTGACACAGTGCTTCTTTTTCCACCCCTGGTTTCATTAATTTAGATATACAGTAAGTGTTCTTTTTCAATGTTTTGTTTGTTCAAGTCAGAAAAGACAGTAATAGCTGTAGGATCACAGGGAAAATGATGAAGGATTGGTGAAAGTCAGGTACAGTGGTGTCAGTATTGGCCTGTCAGTGGAGATGAATCAGGGTACAGTAGCCTTTTGCTTTAATTTTTTTTTTCAATAAAAAGGAATTGTATCCTTGGAACAACTACTTTCTCCTCCTTACTGTTGATCTTATTCATTATTAATATATAATCACAGCTCAGGAAATTCTAGAAATTAAGTGTACATTTCAAACTTTTTTTAGTTATGTGTACCTCGCATATATTGTAGTGGGAAAATTCTTGCACCCTTCCTCTTCCAAAACTTTATAAAAGTTTGGAAATGCATTATTTAGTAAGTATATCTTTCATGCAAAAATTAGATAGATACCTAACCGTGATTAACCTGTTAATTTTAAGTAAGAAAGAGCAAGCAAAATAAACCTCCAAATTTTACTCTTAGTTTAACTGGCTAAATAACAGAAAGGACTTTCTATTTCCCTTTACCACTCTACAATTTCCCTATCATTTTCCTTATTTTGTGTTGTTCACCCTAACAGAAGAGATAAAACAAACAAACCTAAGTTTCTAAACTCTTACCAAAGTGTATTAAATCTCTCAAAACTAACAGCCAGATTGTGTTCCAGTTAATCAACTACTAGAAAGGACATTAAAATTTTTGTTATTCAAAAGAAGTCACTTTGAGAAAATATACAGCACAAAACAGTTTCTAAGTGATTTGTTTGTTAAAGAAGTATTTTTTTTTGTCCTTTGTCACTGATTTACAGTTTTGTTCACTTATAAAATTTTTATCAGCTTTATTGAGGATATGTGATGATTTAAAAGTGTGTATGTGTATGCATTGTGAAACATTCACCACTATAAAGCTAATTAACATGCCCATCACATCATGTAGTTAACATTTTTCTTTTTCTCTGTGTGTGTGTGTGTGTGTGTGTGTGTGTGTGTGTGAGATAACACTTAAGATCTATTATCTCAGCAAATTTCAAGTATAGAGTAAACTTAGTTAATTATGACCATGTAGCTGTATATTAGATATCCAGAGCTTATTTTTCTTTCATAACCCAAACTTTGTGGTTTTGCTTACTTTTTAATCTGTCAAGAATTTTGGGGGTGTCTGGGTGGCTCAGTTGTTTAAGTGTCTG
Source organism: Mellivora capensis (assembly GCA_004024625.1). Lineage (NCBI taxonomy): Eukaryota > Metazoa > Chordata > Mammalia > Carnivora > Mustelidae > Mellivora > Mellivora capensis. The sequence continues at coordinate 19,278 of PISX010013660.1, read as the reverse complement.
CCTTCAGCTCAGGTGATGATCTCAGGGTCTTGGGAGCAAGCCCCTTATTGGGCTCCCAGCTCAGTGGAAAGTCTGCTTCTCCCTTTCCCTCTCCCCCTGCTCCTGCTCTCTCTCTCTCTTGCTCACATTCATTCACAAATAAATAAATATAATCTTTTTTTTTTTAAGATTTTATTTATTTACTTGACAGAAGGAGAGCACAAGCAGGGGGAGCAGTAGGCAGAGGGAGAGGGAGAAGCAGATTCCCTCTTGAGCAGGAGCCTGGTGTGGGTTTGGTTTCCAGGACCCCGGGATCATGACCCAAGCTGAAGGCAGAGGTTTAACTGACTGAGCCACCCAGGTGCCCCAAATAAATAAAATCTTTTAAAAAAAATCTGTCAAGAATTTTTTACTGTCTCTGAAGCCAGTGGATTAAGATAGCTATATGAAATGGGAATTTTAAAACTGGTATCAGGTTTCATAGGCCTGTTATATGCTAAAGATTTAATATACAGTCATAGTTAAACTACATGAAAAGTGAGAAGAGATTAATGGTTAATCACATGATAAAAGTTCTATCTTTGGCTTTATTTTACTTAAAAAGTAGAGTTCTGAAGATTCAATTAAATCGTCTCATGTTTTACTTTAGAATTTGAAGTTTTCCAAGTGCATGATGATAGTAATCTTTTGAAATAAAGAAGGAAGAGTACTTTTCCTGGGAGCTGTTTTTAAAAGGTACAAACCAATTTCTCTGAAGAGTAAACTATTTGACTAGTAATGAAGTGCTCTGCCCTGGTGAAATTGTGCTAATTAGTAATTACTTTTACCAATTTTATGCCATCTTAACTCTAAAATACTGAAGCAGATTAAATCTAAAAAAAATTAATTGAATAAGAATGTACTCACCATTCATTTTAACTCTATTGGATTTGGAGAATTGATTTATGGCAATTCTGAGCAATTGCCCAATTTAAGGGAAATTATTTCAGATCATGTTCACTGTAATTTTAAAGTTAGCATCTTTCCTAGAGGTTACTATATCATTGATAACTGAAATTTTTCTCAGAGCTGTTCCATTGCAAATAAACAATTTGAGCTTCACTTTATTATTTATAATTCAATGATGTCAGGAACAATGAAAGAGATATTCATCTACTTGGCAGATTTCATAGAAACATGCATTTATGAAATACTGATTTTATATCTGCACTGCATAATGGCAATATGTACTCAAGAATAACCTGTTTGGAAGACTATTGTATTATAATCTCAGTCCTCTGGGGAGTTATTTAATCAAAATAGCTCTGCTTAAGTGCACTACAAGAGGAGACATGAAAAAAATGTCAGAAGATCAAGGAGAGACAAAGGACTAGAAACTGTAATACTAAAAGTAATTTAGTGCTTTGAGGAATGGAAATTTATTTTTTTTCCTAAAACTTGAGGTGGAAAAAGCTCAGTTAAGTCAGAAATATCAGAGCTACAACTGAGATCTCAGTGAATGGTAAAATACATTCTCATACCCACGAACAACTAAACACCTAGATAAAATGTGTTAAATCAAAATGGAAATGTAAGTCACATTGTGCTCCTTAACAATCAGTGTTAACGAAACACTAATTAGTACCATATGATTATAAGCAACCATTTTGGATCTTATTCCTCTGTCTTTTTTTAACTCTTCTTTGTACAACATAACTTCAAGTAGGCTTTCCAGTAAATATATGACCTAAATTGTAGTAATGTTCATGATTTCCACCAATGAGTTAAACAACATAATGTCCTTGCATAATAAATCAAGTATTAATATATACATTCTTACATTACTGTGGAAATCTATGTTAATTATTCTATTAATAAGTACCATGTGTTTAACCAATATGCCTAATTACTTTCAACTTTGTTGAGTTTAAAACAATACAGGAGAAATAGAATTTTTCTTTTATTTATTTTTGCAGGCAAATTCAGTATCATTTGTCTCCACTATAAAGGAATCTTGTCAAAATTTCCTCTAAACTACTATGTCAAGTTTCTCTTCTTATACTTTCCTCCTGGAATCCAGTATCAATGTTTTTCATCACTGTTCTTAAAGTTATCACCCTGGCATTATATAATTATTTTTATTATCATAGTAATCTTTTTAAAGCATTCCATTTTATAGCACATGTCCATTTAACAAAAGATGATCCTTGTAAAATTTGTAACTACCTAAAAGTAATCAAAGATAACACTTACTTAATCCTTTCTGTCTCCAGAATGAACTATTATTATTGAACAACAGATTTATTTATTTATTTATTTATTTATGAGAGAGAGAAATAGAGGGAGAGAGTACCCAAGTGGGAAGGAAGGGCAGAGAGAGGGAGAGAGAGAATTTTGGCACGGAGCCTGAGGTGGGGCTCAACCTCATGACTCTGAGTTTATGACCTGAGCTGAAACCAAGAGTCATGACACTTAACTGACTGAGCCACACAGACAGCCATTGAACAACATATTCCTACTAATAATGCCTCCATCTGCTAGTAGTAAGTGGGTTATAAAACATAAATTCTGAATAAAATTTAACCCTGTATTTCTGGCAAATGTTATTTGCCTGGTCTTCAAAAAATTGCTTTCTTCAATATATCCCATCATTGCTCTGGTTTCAACAACTACTTACATTACATGTTAATCTGTATCTTGCCACTTCAACCAAACATGATTCAATACTTAACTCTGTGATTATCCTACAACCTGGATGACCATTTTTATGACAAAATCCACTTAACATTGATCTAACTCTTTTTAGATATGCTTTCACATTTCAGTGTTTTAAGAAAGACTTAGTATTTAATTCAAAATGATTTCAAATGGTAGTGATAATAATATTAATAATGGATACCATTTTTTAGCATTTACTATTTTCCAGATTAATTTCCATTACTAACTTCCAATTGCTAAGTGTTCTATATGAATTATCTTATTTAATGCAGCAACACTAAGAGGTAAGGTAACTCTATTCATTTTAGACAGATCACATAGATCTGGGATCTCAATCATGTTTTAGAACATGAGAGCTGTCAGCCTCCAGTAATAAATTAGAGTATAACTCAAAGGTTACTTTCTTAGAGAGGTGTTCCCCAGCCACCATATACAAATACCATCTCTGTCATTATCACAGCCTCTTTTCTTTTGGCCTATGGTAGATACAATTTGCCTACATTGCCCAGTGAAATATGACCAAATTTGCTCTTTATCATTTTTGAGTGGGAATGAACTAGTGTGTGGTTTGCTTAACTCTCATTGCCTTGTTACACTGGTAGCAATGTGTATGATGGTTCAGTATCCATCAGCTCCTGAAGTGAGAAGACATAAATCAGAATGCCTAACAAATGTGACAAATAAAATTTTATTTTATTATACTACTATGGTGTTGGAGATTCTTTTTAAAATAATAGAGGCTGGTTGTACTCCATTAATTCATGTATTCATTCATTCAACAAACATTTTTGATCACCTGCTTTGTACTAGGAACTGTTTTAAGCACTAGGAACATTACAGTGAAGAAACAAAACCCCATTTTTTTAAGTTAGTTTTTAGGAAAAGAGACAGCTAATAAAAACAAAAGAAAATATTTTTTAAAAAATTGTTAATGGTGATAAAGTGCTATGAAAAAAAGCATGAAATTATAATAGGAAGTGAGGGGGATTCAACTCTGTAATCAGGGAGTGAGGGTATGACACAACTGATATTTGACCAAGCTGCTTAAAGATAAAAGGAAGCTTGGGAGTGCCTGGGTGGCTCACTGGATTAAGCTTCTGCCTTGGGCTCAGGTCATGATCTCAGGATCCTGGATTGAGCCCTGGTATTGGGCTCTCTGATCAGCGGGGAGCCTGCTTCCCCCTCTCTCTCTCTGCCTGCCTCTTTGCCTACTTGTGATCTCTCTCTCTCTCTGTCAAATAAATAAATAAAATATTTTTTAAAAAGATAAAAATAAGCTTGTTGCATAGTTATTTCAAAAAGGACATTTTGGAGAAAAGTAACTACCTATGTCACTATGGAATAGTAAGTATGTTTAAGGTAGTAGAGGCAGCAAAAGGTGAAGTCCAATGAAGGAAGATCCATAAAATTACAAGAGGGCAGAGGAGGGACTTAACTGTGAACAATTCATGATTGTTGAACAAATAAAAGAATAATCTCCATACTAACAAACTTCAAGTGTTCCACTTCATTCTCACAGTTGGACTCACCAGTTCTATTATCAAATGAATACTGATAGCATGAATGTGTATTTGCATAGGACTGGTGGTTATATTCTTAGTGGCTCAAAATCTTAGTGAAAAAAAATAGTGATATCTATAAAACTGTTTTTCTTTAATTGTAACTTAAACACTGATAATAAAGCATTATGAATAGAATGTTTTATTTGCAGGAATATGTATATTTCCAAATAGCTTCTGGAAAGTAGTTTTGCAAAAATTGTCCTAGAAGAAGAATGAGATTGTTGATAATCATTTTGTACAAATAATCCATGACTATTCTGCAAAGTAACCAGCCATGCTTAGAGATATTTCCTTTTATGAATCTTAACTTGACATCTTTGTTTCAGTTATCTAATACTGGATAACAAATCATACAAAAAACTTAGTGTACTATTTGCTCACAAAATGTGAATCACCAATTTGGACTGAATTCAGCTGAGTTTATTTATTTATACAAGAGTTCTCAGAGGGAATGGCTCTTGATATATCACATGACCTCCTCTAGATGCTAGATTGGTCCTTTTTACATTATAGAAGCATTCGGAAGTTGCTGATGAGAAACAATTCTCCATGAATCCCTTACATTTCTATGTGGCTTGGAATTTATGGCCAGTTTAAAAATGTTTGTATAAGGAGATATAGCACGACAATACTTGCTCTCAGAGAGGAAGTTCTTACATTCCAGAGTCATAAATACCATGTCTTCTTCAGAATAAAGTTTGGGCAAGGTTTTTTAGCAGCACATTATGAAATGCAAGGTTTCCTAAAGTTGGGGTTCCAAAAGTGTACATGAATTAGCTGTGTGCTCTGAATTCGCCAAGGCCCATTTTGAATCAACCCTACAGAAGTTGGGGGGCAAAAGAGATCAACGAGAGCAATGAAGTTCCAGTTGCCTGCTATACCAGAAGTTACAAACTGTGTAAAATCGTTTGGTCTGATTGTATTCCTAACGACTAAATCTCCGCAAGTGTGATGAGTCCACCTAGCACCTGCTAACAATTTACAGACTACTTGATTGCAAGGCTTCCCAAATACCTGACTTGAAAGTAAAACAGTGTTACTCTTGCCACATTCTGTTGCTCAAAGCATGTCCTAGGGCCATACCAGATTCAAGTAGTGAGGAGCTAGACTCTATGTCTTGATGGGAGGAATGACACACATTAGAAGAAATATTCACCACATGTATAACCTCTTTTTCATAATTTTCTCTCTTTGAATCTGTGTTACAAACTCATAATTACTTACATTTGTATTTTATTCTGCTAATTCTCTTTGGCTCTGTCTATAAACTCTGCTCTGAGCAAATTCACTGAGATTTTTCAGCCTTTTCCTGGAATGTGGCAAATACACAAAAATATTCATAAATCACAAATATAAGCAGCTTGATAATTTGCATGAATTAACAATAGCCTTGTCCCTGGTACCTAGATAAAAAAAAAAAAGCATATTATCAGCATTCTCAAAAATCTCCCTTGTGCCATTACCTAGTCACTATGTACTCCCAAAGGAAAAAGAATAATTTTGCTTGTTTTTGAACTTTATATAAATGGATTCATAAGTATGTATTTTTTGGTTTGTGCTTTCTGACTTTGTTCCAAATTATGTTTGTGAGAATCATCTATGTTGTGATTCAAATCCACATTTTCTGAATTCAATGCCATTATATTAGAAAATACTTTCTAAAAGTTAATTTTGCTACAAGTGCATATTTGAAATTTAAAATATACTAATAATTTATATCAAATAAGAACCCACCCTTGTAATTGGAAAATATTTATAATTAAATATTTCAAAGTTATTGCTCCTCAAAACTTATGAGATGATGCTAAATTATTTTTATATGGGAATTTAAATATTCTTAAATATAAGAAAAGAAAAATAGGAAATTAACTAGCAAAGAAACTAACTTGGTACTTAGTTAACTATTACTAAAATAACTCAAAAAAACATGAAAAGGAAATAAGAAAAATTAGACTAGAAATAACAAAATAGACACACAGACATATAATTGTGAAAATTGTCAGAAACAAGTTTTTTCTTCAAAGACTAGTTTTCAGAGAATATCTATCAAAATTAATGAAAAAAATTGGTTACAAAAATGTCCCCTATTCTACATATTTCCTTATAGCTATTCCTTTGATAATATAACATCGAAGTTTTCATAGAGTTGGATCTTTTCTGAATCTCTGAAGTTGGGCTTGTTTCGTGATTTGCTATGGTCAAGAGAGTATGGAACAAGTGACAATATTCCATTTCTAAACTAGGCCTCCAGAGATCTTGAGTTTGCACCTTTTCTTGTTTCTCTGACTTCACTTTGAGAACAAGTAAATGATAGCTAACCTGGTAGAGAATGGGGAACCACCTGGGGGAGAACTGAGGCATCTTCATTGAGGCCCCAAGCAAGTGAGAGATTATGGCCAAGAAAACAAAACAAAATAAAACAAAACAAAGCACTTAGTGATTTCATTAGGTGAATGACTGCTAATCACAGAGGCACACATAGGTGACTCTCAGCCCTCTGAGACCAGATGGTCTCCTAGTCAACCCATACATGTGTGAGCTTAAAAGAAATAGCTTAAAATAACTTATTGTTTTAAATATATGGGTTTTGTGGTTGTTGGTAAAAAAAAATACTGTATCTATCAATAAATAATCAGAATCCATTATAATAATATATATTTTCAAAGCATATGTTTGATAAACAACAAAAAAATCTCTCCTTAATTTAAATAATTATGTTGCTATAAATACAATCAATAAGAATTGCAGAAATAAAATAACTCAGGAAAATACTTATTTTTAAAAAAGTAAGATGAAGAGATATTCAAGTTAATTCAGGTTAAGTTAAAAAACGTCGTGATATCTATAGTTAACAGTTAAGAATATTAATGGAGATCTTCTATTGTATTTTAACTTAAAATCAAAAGTACTGAGCAGTATTAATGACACTTTTGGAATTCATTGCTAAGATACATAATTGTTACATATATGAAATATTTAACATCTCAAATAGCTAAAAGGAGTTTAAGAAATGGTATCCTTGCAGTAGAAAATAGTCAAAGGTACCAAAACAAACAAACAACCCAAATGGTGTCATCATAGGTCTATCTAAACATGTAGTTAGTTTGCAGACAAAAATAACTTCATAGTCAAGAAACTAAATTAGATGCCAAAAAAATAGGCAGGTAGAAATATGACTGTATTTATCATTAAAACCATGTGGCATGAAAATATAATTGACAGCATCTATGTGTAGAACTTAAAAATAAATTTACAGGGGTGTCTGGGTGGCTCAGTGGGTTAAGCCTCTGCCTTCAGCTCAGGTCATGATCCCAGGGTCTTAGGATCCAGCCCCACATCGGGCTTTCTGATCAGCAGGGAGCCTGCTTCCTCCTCTCTCTGCCTGCCTCTCTGTCTACCTGTGATCTCTATCTGTCAAATAAATAAATAAAATCTTTAAAAAATTAAAAAAAATAAAAATAAAAATGAATTTACAAAACAGACCAACCTATTAAGCAGAGTGTTTGTCGGTGATAACATATAAACAAAAGAAAGATTAGATTCAAAGATTAACATAGATTAACTAGTGCTCCTGTATAAAATAGGGATATTCTCATTCACAAATCAAGGGCAGCTTTTCTAAGATCAGGACAGAGCTTTTCTCCACTGGCCTTGACAAATTCTACTAAGAACTTAGTTGCCAATCTCCAATTTTTCTTCTATCCAACACAGACTATGATTGCTTCTTTTCAGGTGAGCAGGAGCAAAACTGAAAATGATAAAGATTGATGTTGTTTTGGTTATATTCCAGGCAGTACTTTCTTCAAAGTATGGTATTTCTGGGATTAAAAGTAAAGGTTGGATATATTTCAGGCAAAGACCAAGTATGTATGTCTGGGTACTGTGTCTCACTACACGTCTTTTTATTTATTTGTAAACTAGGGTATTTGGTGGGACCCTACAAGTTTGTTATAAGCACCTATTACAAAACATATGTGAATAGGTTGGCACAATATTTGGCAAATAGCAAATAATGACAAACAGTTATTTATTACAAATAATTCCTGAAGGAGAAGCATTTCTGGGGATAGTGTATCTCATTCAGTATATGTTGCTTTTTTATAATCCTTTATTTATTTTTCTTAAGATTCATTTATTTATTTTAGAGAGAGAGAAAGAGAGGGTATGAGTGGAAGGAGAGGGAAAGAGAATCCCAAACAGACTATGAGCTAAGTACAGAGCCCAACATGGGGCTTAACTTAATTACCCTGAGTTTATGACCTGAGCTGAAACCAAGAGTCAGATGCTTAACCAATTGAGCCACCCAGTCACCCCATATAATTTTTTCTTTCAAAAAATGAGTTTTTCTTATCTTCATTTCTACCAGTGTCAGCAATGTTCTTCTATAAACCATTGTTTCCTATACAAAAATTACATTCTCTACTCCATCAAAAAAGAACTATATCAAGCCTTATTACTAGATTCATTTAATCAGCAAATACTTAGGGCACCTGGCTGGATCACTGGGTCAAGCCTCTGCCCTTGGCTCAGGTCATGATCCCAGGACCCTGGGATTGAGGCCAGCATCTGGCTCTCTGCTCAGCGGGGAGCCTGCTTCCCCCCTCTCTCTCTGCCTGCCTCTCTGCTTACTTGTGATCTCTGTGTGTGTGTCAAATAAACAAATGAAATATTTAAAGAAAAAAAATAAACAAATACTTAGTGTACATTTAATGGCTCATAGCACTCTATCAGAGATTACTCAGGTCCTATGGATCAAAATCATTAATTTTTCAGACTCTTTAATTTTTATCCACCCCATCATACTCCAGATGAGTAGCATAGCCATAATTTTATTCAAGACTGATCTAAGTTGCTACTTTTCCATGTCTTCCTTGCCCACTCTGGGCCTACATTATCCCCACTCATCTGAACTATCATAGCAGCTTATCTATGCCACCATCGTAGCATATATCATTTGCTATGTGTGCAACGGTTTCTAAAAAAAACCCATTTAGTCCATTATTCAAAATATGAAAAAGATTATGGAGAAAATATGGCCTCAGCACTTTAATAGTACAAGTTATAAAAGGAAAAAAAATAAGGCAAAAGAAATCATTTTATTCCCTTCATGTAAGGAACTAATGGTGTGCTCAATACACTAATGAGAAATGGATGGAAGTAATAACAGTCTCTATCACCAAGGTGAAGATATGTTCTTGGACAACAAAACAGAAGTAAATAATAAAACACCACTAGGTGTCACTGGGGTAGGTGAAGAAATAAAGAAGTTTAAGGAGAAGTTAAGTTGAAGCCTTATCATAAGTGCATTATTTATGGAAAGATGCATAACAGCTTTTACAGAAAAGATAACATGACATCAACAGTTCCCAAGAAGAGCAAAGTAGAGAGGAAAAGGAATCTGGCTTCAGTAATTCTGCAAACAGCTGCTGAGATAAATCAAGCCAGAAGAACTCCAGCTGCTGGTTCTGTGAGCAGTGCCAAAGGTTTCACACTCCAAGTATGTATCATAACTCCAGGAGAATACTAACATTTAAAATATGTAATGATGAGAAGCTGAAGTCAGAGTTAACAGAAAGAAAATGATATTCTAGTCCTTTGAGAGACATTTACATTAAATTTGGTATTCATTTCTAATATTTGTTGTGATTTTGTAACTTGGGGCAAATTACTTAAAAATTACTGCTCCCTTCATTTGAACCTTTTATACAATGAGAAAAGGAATATGGGACTGGCCTATTTACAGGTTGTCTGTGAGTATAAGAGCAGGTATTCTATACAATATAAATTACTCCTCTAGAATTAGTATTTTTATCAATTTTGATCATTATTTTATTATATATTTAGAAGAGAAAAATTAACTATTTTTGTTATTTTAATAAAGAAAGATTTCTTTTTGGAAAACAATTTATGTTTTGAATCATAAAAATCATGATCTTAGAACTCACATAGTTGGAGCCATTTGGAATTCATCTCCTGCGACGGTTTCTTTCTTACTTTCGGGAAGCTTGTTTCCTTAGCTATCGTTTAAATTTAAAAAACAAAACAAAACAAAAAAGGATTTTGGATGGAATAAGTTTGCCAGTTTAACAAAATAGTACTTTTATGCAATATATCAGTAAATTGCTCTATTAAGGAGGCCTTCCTACCAAGAATATGCATTCCATTTTCAAATAATTTAGTTGACTTTCCTAAAAATAAGTGTCACTTCTTTTCTAAGACTTACCCAAAGTTCAAAAGTCATCTTCTCCTTTATTCCAACCTGGGATAAGCCAAGTATAACCACTGTGAAGTTGATTTTGTGTTGCTATTGTTGTTGTTGTTTTTATTCATAAAGGACCAGACTGTAGCCTTGGGTCCTTGGGTGCTTTGTGTTGCCAGGTTTGTCCATTATATGTCAATATCAGTATGGTTAAGACCATGTTCTTACACTCTAGTATGTGCTACACATGTGTTGGGTAAGATGACCTGATGATTTCATCCCCTCATTTTACAGGAGGAAGAAATAGAGAGTTTTCATGAATTACTCAGCAACAAAAGTACTGTGGAAACATATACTTACATAAATTATCATTTATCTTCATGAGGAGCTACTTTAAAGACTCCCTCAAAACTACCCCTGAGTTATGTTTTTAAGAAACAACCAAAAATGCAATCTTGTCCCTTTCCTTCATAAATACTCAAAAAATATTCTTGGACCTACAGAATCTAACTTCAGTTCATCCACCAAACTGTATCTACATCATTCATTCATTCATTCATGCATTCATGCATTTATTCATTCATTAAATATACATTTATTGAGAAGCAGGAGGCATTGAGATAGGTGACAAGAATAGAGTAAATGATACAGAAACATTTCCTGCCTTCAGGGCAGTTAAAATTTAGTAGATGAGAAAGACCTTATGCAGATCACAACTTTGTCATCACATAGGCTGATTAGCTGATCTTCCGGCTTTCTCCTACCCACACACTCAGCACTAGCTGTACAAGTCTTCCCACACAGTCCTCCATCTTTCCCATGCTTGCCCATTTGTGTCACATGGCTGCATTTGGTGCGTTATGTTTTTCCTGTTTTGAATATCTAGTTCCCTTCTTTCTCTGGCAAACTCCTTCTCATTCATACTACTCAATTACTACCTTTCTGGAAGCTTCTCTACCAGAGCAAATTGTTTGTTCTGAGGCCTCAGGGCAATACATATCTTGGGTATTGTGTTACTTTGCAGCCAGCTTTTAATAAGTGTGTTCTGTTCACTGCTTGAGAGCAAAGTTCTAACATGCATGGGTTTGAGTCTTGTCTGTGCTTTTTTCACTGTGCCCTTGAATAAATAATTTAACTTCTCTCATAATCAGTTTCTTTATGGTTAAAATGTGGTTATAATAGCATTTGCCTCTACATGTTGGAACAAAGAAATAAGTTAGTACCTGTAACATATTTCAACAGAGCTTAGAAAATATTAAATGCATCATTAATATCAGCATTTGATATTAATATCAGGCTTAATTTCCTGCCTGACAGTAGTTTTCGATAAATGTATATTGAAAATTTGAAAATATAACTCTGTCTACTAAACTTTAAATAGATTAAAAAAAACAACTAGAAACTAATATTATGTCTAGGATTACCTACTCAAATATAAACAAGTATCCAATAAAAATCAACATTATTTTAATAGACTGGCTTTACAATTCTAACCATATTCAGTGATGAAAAATGCTGCAGATAATTAATTTTTTATATTGTATCCATTTGTATTAAGTTGACTTGGGTATTTTTAATAAGGTAACGTCTTATGGTTTGTTTCAAATTACTTTTCCTTCACTATTTGATTAGGAGTCTAATGAAGCAGACAACAGTGTTTCAGTTTTTCTATTCCTCAAGGGATAATTCATCCATTATGGTACAAACAAACAATTGTAGTTTAGCTTTAAATAACACCAAAAATTTTACCCAAAGAAAAAACAATGTACAAATGAATTTAAGAAATTACCATCCTACTCAAATACTACTACATGTACACCAAGATTAAATACGTAAATACATAAAAGGAAGAAAAAAATGATGTTGCTATTCCAAAAATGTGTATTTCTGTTCTGGTGGTCAAACAAAACAAAATAAAATGCTATGACAGCAAGGATGCATCTACACTAATGCCACAGTATTTCATTCTGGAGGGCAGTGGGAACCTTAGGAAAAAAATTATTGTAGATTGCAATGTCACTGGTCATATACAATGTGTCTGGCCTCCTGAAGAACAATTTGCACATTTGGCTGGAAATTACCACCTCCACTTTGCACATTCTTCAACATCTAATATCAGGTTTCAAAGTCACATATTTATGGATCATATTGTTTAGATTCTGAATCACTGAGGTATGGATCTGAAAGAGATAGAATACTGCCAGGCTTTATAGTAATCTTTGCATTGCTATATGAAACAAAAATGAAAAAAAAATATATTAAGAATTTAAATAATTTTGGTGAAAATCAGATAAATAATGTTTGAAATAATCCAGTCATTTTTATTTATTTATTTATTTGTTTGTTTGTTTATTTCTAAAGATTTTGTTTTTATTTATTTGACAGACAGAGATCACAAGTAGCCAGAGGCAGGCAGAGAGAGAGAAGGGGAAACAGGCTCCCTGCTGAGCAGAGAGCTCGATGTGGGGCTCGATCCCAGGACCCTGAGATCATGACCTGAACCAAAGGCAGAGGCTTAATCCACTGAGCCACCCAGGTGCCCTTGAAATAATCCAGTCATTTATAAACTCAAAAGCAGCTTCAAGGGACACCTCATAAGATAAGATATGCCAATCAATATTAAGAATCCTTTGGTAGGTGGGTCAGTCATTAAGTGTCTTCCTTTGGCTCAGGTCATGATCCCAGGGTCCTGGAATCAAGCCCTGCATCAGGCTCTTGCTCATCAGGAAGCCTGCTTCTCCCTCTCCTGCTCCCCGTGCTTATGTTCCTCTCTTGCTGTGTCTCTCTCTGTCAAATAAATAAATAAAATCTTAAAAAAAAAAAAGAATCCTTTGGTATTATTTTAGGAAATTATAAGCAGCTTAACATACATGATGGTTACATGACACCATTTTTTTTCAAGAGTTAACAATCATCAGCATCAGGACCTCAGCAAAAAAACTTACCCTATCTCATTCACTGATGCCTAAGGCTGATGGTTCACTGTCTCTTTTTTTTTTTTCTTTTTTTTTAAATTTATTTATTTGTCAGAGAGAGAGAGGGAGAGAGAGGGAGCGAGCACAGACAGAGTGGCAGGCAGAGGCAGAGGGAGAAGAAGGCTCCCTGCCCAGCAAGGAGCCCGATGTGGGACTCGATCCCAGGACGCTGGGATCATGACCCGAGCCGAAGGCAGCCGCTTAACCAACTGAGCCACCCAGGTGTCCCGGTCCACTGTCTCTTATACTGACATCCACACTGAGGCTCTACCTTCCACCTACTAAGTGAAGTCAGAGGAAAAATAATACCAATTACTACAATGCAGACAAGATCCATCTTCATTTGTTCAGTGTTTACTTGGCAGATGCAGTTCTAATCAACATTATCATCATGAATTATTTCGGCCTCAGTACCAGCATATCCATCTTAGCAGAATCACCATTTTGTATATCCTGCGTGGTTTAAACACCAGAAATTTATTTTCTCACCATTCGGAATCTAGAAGTCCAAGATCAGAATGCCAGAGTATCGAGTTCTGGTGAGAACACTCTTTCTGGCTCCCAAAAGGCCACTTTTTCTCTGTGTCCTCGCGGGTTAGAGATGAGCAGCACACTCTCTGGCATCTCTTTTTGTAAGGATATTAGTCCCATCATGAGGGCCTCATTCTTGTGACCTCCTCTCAACCAAATACTGCCCAAAGGCCGTACCCCCAAATACTATCATAATTGGAATTAAGGCTTCAAACTAATTTGAGGTTTTCATATTAGTCCATAACATAATCCTTAATTTTCAGGTTTGTTGTTTTCCTTTCTCACCCTTTAGTGTTTAAAAAAAAAAATCACACCATTACATTTTCATATATGAAAATTATTGAAATCAGCTGTGTATGACCAAAGAAATCATTAGAGATTTAGAAAATCTGTCAAGGTTCTTACCCAGTAAACTTTACCAAAAATATCAAAAGTACAACAACCTGTGAATACTGATAAAGCAGAGGGAGGTATAAGACCACAAATGCAGAAACCCAGATCATTTCTTGTGACATTAGGGTATTCTCTGGGCCCCAATCAACATAGAAGATAGCGAAGTTCTAGTTCTGATCATATCAGTTGTACAGATGAGAGTTGTTTGGGTCATGAATTATCTTCATTTATATTCTAATAGGTGTATTGCTTAGAGAACATTTTCCACATAAAACCATAGATAAATTCAACCAGTAAAACTTGAAGACCCTTGATCATTGTGTGTAGTTAATTGAGTCAAGTTGAAAAATGTAACATGATCATACATTTTTAGATGTTTTATACGTCTCACTGTAACAGAAGTTTGTTTTCTAATAGTGTTTCTAGCAAATTTATTTTTCCACATAAACCCATAGATTTGTTGTTTGGTTACAGTAAGTCAGATGTTGGCATTTTTTTTTCTGTAAAGAGCCAGAAAGTAAATATTTTAGACTTTGTGGGCCACATATAGTCTCTGTTAATCTTTGTATTTTATTTTTACAACATGTAAAAATGGTAAAAACATTCTTTTTTTTTTAAAGGTTTTTTTTTTAAAGATTTTATTTATTTATTTGACAGAGAGAAATCACAGTAGACAGAGAGGCAGGCAGAGAGAGAGAGAGAGGGAAGCAGGCTCCCTGCTGAGCAGAGAGCCTGATGCAGGACTCGATCCCAGGACCCTGAGATCATGACCTGAGCCGAAGGCAGTGGCTTAACCCACTGAGCCACCCAGGCGCCCCGGTAAAAATATTCTTAAGTCATAGGTCATAGTTTGCTGACCACTACATAAGCAATTGTAGACAGATCAAATATATCCTACTAAAAGTATGTCATAGATAAGGATTCTTCTGCAGGAAAATAACATTTAGTTCATTTTCTCAGTATGTTTTGTGTGTGTGTGTGTATATATATATATATGTATATATATATATATATACACATTTTTTCCCCCTGTATGTTAAGATGTTTTGACATCTTAAAAAACTTTCTGGCCGGGGGAGACCTTCCCTTCTGATTTAGCCTATTCTTAGAATAGCAAGGAACTCAACCTCGAGAATACCTTTGATATACAAACTAACCAATTCAGATTCAAACCTCCTTTATCTGGTGTATATACCCAGGAGGCAAAATCCTTCTGCCTTTATCATCCCAAGACCAACTACTAGGCACCTACAGAGGGGTACCACCCTTATAGACTAAAACCAGCTGAAATTATTCCAAGTGCCCAACCCTAAACTATTTACCTTGCTTTGCTTTGTCTTTCTTATAGAAACCCCACTGAAGGTCAAGATCTTTGTGCTCCCCTCACTCATCCTTCTGTTTCTTGACCAAAATCTGGTGTTCCTCTTTGACTTTGTGTGGTGAGCCATGACTTTTGTGTCTATGGGAACTGTGAGTATTATTAAACTTTTCTTTCAACAGCTTCAAAATATGTGTGTTCTCACTCAGTCATCTTTTTAAATCAACACCCAGGTACAACACACTAGGAAGTCTGGGTTCAGCATGTTTACAAGGAGATTTGATGGTGTTACCTGCTGTCTTTCTCTCTAAGAAATGTCACCCCATAAAGGGAGGGAATGGATTGAAGTCTTGCTAAACATTTCCTTTTGCAGTATACTGTTCTACCCTTCATATTTCATGTGCATAGTACTAATAAGTATTTTAAAAATCAAATTATAAATACAATGATTGTATTGCTTTGTTAGGAATTTTAGTTTGGCTCTTTTTCTCTTAGGTCTAATGTTATATTTACTTCAGGGAGTTTTATTTTTTTATTTTTTTTTATAAACATATAATGTATTGTTAGCCCCAGGGTTACAGGTCTGTGAATTGCCAGGTTTACACACTTCACAGCACTCACCATAGCACATACCCTCCCCAAGGTACATAAACCCACCACCCTCTCCCTATCCCCCCTCCCCAAAACCCTGTTTGTGCTGTGAGATTAAGAGTCTGTTATGGTTTGTCTCCTTCCCAATCCCATCGTGTTTCATTTATTCTTTTCCTATCCCCCAAATCCCCCATGTTGCATCTCCACTTCCTCATATCAGGGAGATCATATGATAGTTGTCTTTCTCTGATGGACTTATTTCGCTAAGCATAATACCCTCTAGTTCCATCCACATCATCACAAATGGCAAGATTTCATTTCTTTTGATGGCTGCATAGTATCCCATTGTATATATATATACCACATCTTCTTTATCCACTAATCTGTTGATGGACATCTAGGTTCTTTCCATACTTTGGCTATTGTGGACATCACTGCTATGAACATTTGGGTGCACGTGCCCCTTCGGATGGATTCCTTTCTCACATTGAGGTCCTTCATCCATTTTGAGTCAATTTTCATGTGTGGTGTAAGGAAATGGTCCAGTTTCATTTTTCTGCATGTGGCTGTCCAATTTTCCCAACACCATTTGTTGAGGAGACTGTCTTTTTTCCATTGGACATTCTTTCCTGCTTTGTCGAAGATTAGTTGACCATAGAGTTGAGGGTCTATTTCTGGGCTCTCTATTCTGTTCCATTGATCTATGTGTCTGTATTTGTGCCAGTACCATACTGTCTTGATGATGACAGCTTTCTAATAGAGCTTAAAGTCTAGAATTTTGATGCCACCAACGTTGGCTTTCTTTTTCAATATTCCTCTGGCTATTTGAGGTCTTTTCTTGTTCCATATAAATTTTAGGATTATTTGTTCCATTTCTTTGAAAAAAATGGATGGGATTTTGATAGTAATTGCATTAAATGTGTAGATTGCTTTAGGTAGCATAGACGTTTTCACAATATTTGTTCTTCCAAACCAAGAGCATGGAACATTTTTTCCATTTCTTTGTGTCTTCCTCAATTTCTTTCATGAGTGCTTTATAGTTTTCTGAGTATAGATTCTTTGCCTCTTCAGTTAGGTTTATTCCTAGATATCTTATGGTTTGGGTGCAATTGTAAATGGGATTGACTCCTTAATTTCTCTTTCTTCTATCTTGTTGTTGGTGTAAAGAAATGTAACTGATCTCTGTGCATTGATTTTATATCCTGACACTTTACTGAATTCCTGAACAAGTTCTAGCAGATTTGGAGTGGAGTCTTTTGGGTTTTCCACATAGAGTATCATATCATCATCTACAAAGAGTGATAGTTTGATTCTCCTTTGCCATTTTGGATGCCTTTAACTTATTTAAGTTGTCTGATTGCTGAGGCTAGGAATTCTAGTACTATGTTGAATAGCAATGGTGATAATGGACATCCCTGCAGTGTTCCTTATCTTAGCGGAAAAGCTCTCAGTTTTTCCCCATTGAGAATGATATTTGTGGTGGGTTTCTTATAGATGGCTTTGATGATATTAAGATATGTACCCTCTATCCCTACACTTAGAAGAGTTTTGATCAAGAAAGGATGCTGTACTTTGTCTAATGCTTTTCCAGCATCTATTGAGAGTATCATATGGTTCTTATTATTTCTTTTTTTTTTAAGATTTTATTTATTTATCTAACAGACAAAGATCACAAGTAGGCAGAGAGGCAGGCAGAGAGATGAGGAGCAGAGAGCCTGATGCGGGGCTCAATCCCAGGACTTTGGGATCATGATCTGAGCCGAAAACAGAGGCTTTAACCCACTGAGCCACCCAGGCGCCCCTGTTATTTCTTTATTAATGTATTGTATCACATTGATTGATTTGCAGATGTTGAAACAACCTTGCAGCCCTGGAATAATCCCACTTGATCGTGGTAAATAATCCTTTTAATGTAATGTTGGATACTATTGGTTAGTATTTTGGTGAGAATTTTCACATCTGTGTTCATTAAGGATATTGGTCTGTAATTCTCTTTTTTGATGGGATTCTTGTCTGGTTTTGGGATCAAGGTGATGCTGGCCTCATAAAATGAGTTTGGAAGTTTTTCTTCCATTTCTATTTTTTAAAACAGTTTCAGGAGAATAAGAATTAATTCTTCTTTCAATGTTTGGTAGAATTCCCCTGGGAAGCCATCTGCCTCTGGGCTCTTGTTTGTTTGGAGATTTTTGATGACTGTTTCAATGTCCTTACTGGTTATGGGTCTGTTCAGGTTTTCTATTTCTTCCTGGTTCAGTTGTGGTAGTTTATATGTCTCTAGGAATGCATCCATTTCTTCCAGATTGTCAAATTTGCTGGTGTATAATTGCTCATAGTATGTTCTTATAATTCTTTGTATTTCTTTGGTGTTGTGGTGATCTCTCTTCATTCATTCATGATTTTATTTATTTGGGTCCTTTCTCTTTTCTTTTTGATAAGTCTGGCCAGGGGTTTATCAATCTTATTAATTCTTTCAAAGAACCAGCTCCTAGTTTTGTTGATTTGTTCTATTGTTTTTTTGCATTGTTTTGTTTTTTTGGGTTTCTATTTCATTGAATTCTGCTCTCATCTCTATTATTCCTCTTCTCCTTCTGGGTTTAGGCTTTCTTTTTTGTTCTTTCTCAAGCTCCTTTAGGTGTAGGGTTAGGTTGTGTATTTGAGACCATTCTTGTTTCTTGAGAAAGGCTTGTATCGCTATATATTTTCCTGTCAGGACTGCCTTTGCTGTGTCACACAGATTTTGAATGGTTGTGTTTTCATTATCATTTGTTCCCATGAATTTTTTCAATTCTTTTTGAATTTCCTGGTTGACCCATTCACTCTTTAGTAGGATGCTCTTTAGTCTCCATATATTTGGGTTCTTTCCAAATTTCCTCTTGTGATTGAGTTCTAGCTTCAGAGCATTGTGGTCTGAAAATATGCAGGGAATGATCCCAATCTTTTGATACTGGTTGAGACCTGATTTATGACCCAGGATGTGATCTATTCTGGAGAATGTTCCATGTGCACTAGAGAAGAATGTGTATTCTGTTGCTT